>NDGN011204866.1:0-12792 GCA_002564285.1 Tympanoctomys barrerae | reverse complement strand
CACCTCATAGAAGAATAACACTATCTGTTGTAAAAACACCATACTATTTTTATTTTCCTGAAGTATGAGTACAGTTTCTGGCCAAATCTGTTTGTGGGAGAGTTCAATAAATGGCAATTTAAAGGATTACAAATTTGAGGCTTATATCTGTGCTATTTTGATTATCATTTATAAGTCACAGAGAAGTTACAAGATGAAGGAAAAGAGGTTTTGCTGTTAGGGATGGCAAACATCCCTAACACGGAGAACACGGAGAGGAAATCAATGCAATCTAAAGATTATGTGGTACAGTTGACCACTCAGATCAAACTTGATGCTATATTTCTACATAAGGATGACGGTTCTTTTACTGCTGATCCAGGACAGTAGAAGGAAAATGCCTCTACAAAGAGAAATTGCTCTATTTCTGTCCTGCTTTTGAGACAGATGGGGAGTGCCTGACTCTTATTTTTCCCACACTGGCTGGAGGAGTGTGTGACATGGCCAGCAGTAACTGACCCTCCCCCTTTCTTCCTTTTGCTTCTGCCTTGTCCCCATTGGTTTGGGACAGTTTGCTTTAGTGTCTTCCTTGGCTGGGTAGTATTGTCCTTCCTGTCCCACATGACTACAGTCAGACAGGCCGTGGTAGTGCCCCCCCTTCACAGAATACTGTTGCCTTCACCCCTTGGTAGAGCTGACTGACCATGGCTGGTGCACGCTGAATTTAGCCAGTGATGGCAGCTGGCTGTGTCAACTGTTAGCATCCAACATTACATCATCTGGTGACACAGCTGTACTTGCCAATTCAGAATTGAGAAAATATACTCTAGGGTTTTAGGCCACACCATTAGGCAGAAAGGAAACTAGAGAGATGTTTCTCACTTTCTTCAGCTCAAAATAATCTCTATGTCAAAGAATTATATTTTGGAATGGTATTTCTTATCCCTTTCCTAGAATTTTTATTTATTTATTTATATTTGGCACAGGGTCTTACTACACAGCTTGGATTTATGGTCATCCTCCTGTCTCAGCCTCCCCAGCACTGGGATTACAGGCATATGCCACCATTTGGTGGTCAGTTTGGTGCAGGGCCAGCATGATATGTGGTGCAGGGGATTGAAGCCCTGTCCCTGAGCTTGCCTAAGCAGGCATGTAGACCTCCAAATTATCTCCAGCCCCCTTTCCAAGAATATTGAATTTAAATTTCACTTAACTAGTTCCAAGGTGCTTTATAATTCTGTATTTATACTTGAAGAGGCAATAGGTAGATAGTAAATTATGTCTGACTCAATTTTTTTTCCATCTTGCTCTAGTTGTTCTTGTATTAGCATAATGTCAACAGCCTAAAGAATAGGAAATAATCCAGTGTCTTAGTTATTTACTGTATCACTGGAGAAAAAAAATGTTGACACCCACAATTTAAGGAGGAAAGGTTTGTTTTGGCTCACCTTTTGTACACCTTTCACTCTGTACTGTTCTGGCACAAAGATGGATGGCAGAGGACCATGGTGGAAGTATACTCCTCTTGGCACCAGGAGGGAAAGGGAGCCAAGTGGAGAGAAGCTAAGGGAGACAGACACTTCCAGGTTGTGCCCACCACACCCTCCCTCCTCCAAGCAGATTGCCTCCTAAGGCCCCATAATTCAATCACACCCACAAAGCCCAACCTTTAAGAGCAGGAAACTCTGGGAAAATATTTACATATAAACTAGAACACCAGGAAATAGCAACAGGTTAGATTTCAAGCCAAAGCAACTATAAAGCACGAGGGAAAACTCAGTTTCAGATTTCACTAAATGATCTCATTTGAGATTATGGAAAGGATCACAATAGGCCCGTGCAAAGAAATAGCCAGGCGACCGGCTGACCCTTTCTCTGACTGGCCAATTGACTTGGACATGCCTCCTTGGAGTACACTTTTATTTTGCTAAGAGATTCTGACAATATTTTCTTTTCACACCCTCTTACCAGAGCCCCAGTTTAAAGTAAGTCATTCACCATGAGGCAGAGAGGCATGAGGTGGAGTGGTAAAGGATGAGGTGTGTAGGACCTGACACCAGGGATTCCTACCTTCAAGTCTCTGTTCTTCCAAGTGCGATCTAGAGGACTTCAGGCAAATTGCTCAGCTGTTTGATGCCTAAAATTTCTTTTCTAGGCCAATATAATTATATAGATCTTAAGTAAATATGTAAAGTCAAGATTTTAGAAAATGATTGATGCTTATACCTACTCCATGGATGTTAGTGGCTCTTATTTTTAGAGTGAATCACATATAATTTCTGGTTTGCTCCCTTACTGAAGGGGACCTTGTGAAAATAGCTTAATTCTCATGTTCCTTGGTTTTCATTCTTTTTTGAGATAATAATAATGCCTAACATTGACTAATGGCTAACACTAATTTATACATTTAAAGTACATAGCATAGTGTCTGGTTTAGGGTTTATGGGTAGGAAATGTTAGGCCATTTTGGTGACAAAAAATGCTAGTATGGATGGGACATGTCAGAGTACCCCTGGCATTCTTGGAAGTCAGAAGATGGTGTAGCTGAAATGAATGAAAAGATTTCGGAGGTTAGCCAGATAGCTCAGCAGACTAAAGTGTCTGCTTAGGCATGCACTAGGGGATCGGGGTTTGATCCCCATGTCATGCTGGCCCCATGACTAAGACTGGGTATGGTGGTGCTTGCCTGTAATACTAGCTATTGGGAAGCTGAAAACAGGAGGATCACTATGTGTCAGATCTGTGCAGTGAAACCCTGTAGACCCTGTACCAAATACATAAAAACAAACAAACAAACAAATAAATAAATAAATAAAGACTCAGAATACCAGGGGCTGGGAAGATAGCTCAGAAGCATAAATGCCTGCTTGACAAGCACGAGATCCTGAGTTTGATCCCTGGTGCAAGGGAAAAAAGAAACAAAAACTCAGAAAACTAAGTCAGAAAAGCAGCTGATACTGGTAGAGAAAATCTAAGCTCCTAGAGGCTCCTGTAGCTGATCCTAAACTTGAATGTTATTATCCCAAGGGGACGGCTTTTCCGAAATCAATAAAAGCCATATCTGTGGGTCTTTATGTGAATATCAAGGATGGTAAGGATTTCATTCTCAGAAAACAAGACGTGATTTTAAAACTTAGCCTAATTGCTAATAAAGAGATCAACTAAAAAATACTCACTGGGCTCTGCTGAGGCTATGAAAGGAAAAGCAGAAATGTAGGGGCCAATCAAAGCGATGTGTGAATTAAAATTTTTCTATTACCTTGGCCAAGTCACTTAACCTTTCTGCAATGTAGTTGTTTTCAAGGGTGACATGACATTATATAGGATTAAAAGTCACAATTCCATAGTACTTGACCTAATTCCTTTCTATATGATTCTTTTAGATCTTCTGACTTCTTATATCTAAAGGTGGTGAAAATTTTAAAATATAGCTACCTAAAACAGTTTTACTCGGACACTTGCTAGGTAAATCTAGCTTTACCAGCTTGTTGAATTAGTTGGAGACAACACATATGAATGCATAGATGGTGCATGGAAGTATAGACACAAAGAACTGTCCAGTAAACATGACACTCCTAGTGTAATGCACCATTATGAGGTCTACTATGATGGTCCAAGTATATTCCTGGTTCTAAAGGAGAATAAAGTAGCCTTGCGGCTGTGCTACTATGTAATTCTTCATGGAAATAAACAACAGAACATGAGGACAGGAGCAGGGAAGAGCAGGTCACTTCAGTCATGGAGACTCTGCAGACCCTTTCACAGTGAGAACATCTATCACAGTCCTCCAGGTCCCATGTGCTGAGTCCTGGACCCCAAGCACTGGGTTCGGCTCTCTACCATCTCAGTTCATGCTCACATCAAACCTAAGAAGGCTGCAGCATTTCCCTTTTTAAATTGAGCAAAGTTACACTCAAAAATGGAGCCATTTCTCCAAGTTCACCCAGCAAGTGAGGAAGTGGAGCAGGATTTAACCTAAGAGGGCTGGAGTGACAACAGCACACAACAGGGCACAAGCCTCCTCCCCAGAACCAACCCACCTATTCTCAAGTGCAGTTGACTCATCTCCCTCCACTTGCTCAACTTGAGTGGAGTAGAGATGTGCAGTCTTACATTCCACTTGAAGTCTGACTCTGCCCTTACACTGTAACACCCCAGAAACTATAGCTGGGCATTAGTTACCATTTTATCATTCAGCTGCTATGTACAGCTCCTACTAACCACTTAATAACTGCTCAGCTAAATGCCTTCTGCCTTCCAAGCACTCTCCCCAAAGCTTGGCAAATACATTCACTTCTTTGTGCTTCAGCTTCCTCACCTACTATGTGAAGATGATCTTAGTGATTTGCAGGGATAAGTGACTGTTGCATCACTGTAATATGGGTAATCCCAGAGCAAGTATTCAGTAAGTGTTGACTGTTATTCTGGTCACGTTTAATTCAATAATGCTCATTTAAATGAAGCATTGAACTTCTTAGAACGGGAACTGTGTCCAGAGAAGTTAAGTGTCTTGCAGAAGAGAGAAAGACAAAAAAGGATCAGAACTTGATGCCTGTAATTGAGGGGGGATCACAAACTCACGTCCCATAGTGAGTTGCAGCTCCCCAGGGAAGAGGCCCAGCTGATTCACTCACCTTCTAATATCAGCCTGATGGGAGGAGACCATTACGTGACTGAGCTGGTGTGGCCTTAGCATAGTCCGGTGTCCCCATCAGGACAGCTGTGCCTCCCTGCTTGAGGAAATTCGGAGTCAGGCACTTGATGACATCTGGGGGGGCCAGCACTCCCTGTCTCCCCTCGTTGGTAACAATCACCATCATGCCTTGCCTAACAACATACACTTGGACTTCTTAGCACTAGGCTTTGTATGAGTGCTTATCTTTAGCACCATGCCTCTGTGTGTGTGTGTGTGTGTGTGTGTGTGTGTGCGCTCATGCACGCACAGGAGTACTCATCAGGGAAGTTCGTGAAACTTCCAGAAGGAGGCTGAGGCAAAACTTTAAGGTGTGGGCAGAGCTACCAACCCTGCAGGGGGCAGTCACTGAACATTGCTCTTAAATGTCTGCTCCGCACTAGCCTCTCCCAGTGTCTGCAAATACATCAGGCTTATCTCCATCTGCCTCCCTACAATGTTCTGCATGGGCCAGTGGGGACACTAAGGGCCCTGGAGTGGCAGGGGCTGGTTAGGAAGCTCTGGTCCAACCGAGTCACTCAATCATTTTGCTCTTACACTTTTCTCCCTCCCCACAAAAGCCATCCCCGTGCTCCCACAAGCGCTGTCTGCAAGACACCGTGAGCACCAGCTGCTAGGAGTGCTTTTTTCCTAGCATCCAGAGAGCAGCCTGAGCTGTCTCCCAGAGGAGGTTTCGGGAAGAGAAAGCAGCTGCCATGGTAAAAAGGGGACATTCACCAGCTTCCCAGGCAGCAAACTAGCGCTCAGCAGCCCTGCCCAGCCTCCGGCGCCAGCGCGTGCAGCGCCCCTGCTCTCCGGGCAAGTTTACTGGGAGTGTCCCCTCTCCACGGACACTGTGAAGTCTCTAGCTCTCCAGCTGATGTTTCCCTGGCAGCTCTGAACTCGAGGTACCCTGCTGGCTGCAGCGCAGAAGCCAGGGCCGGTGCGCTGTGGTTGGGGGCAGCCCCTCCAGGCAAATGCCAGGATCAGCATGAGAGGCTGGACTTTAGCCCAGGTCTGTCCTCACCCCGGGGGGCCGCCTGCTTTGCTCGCTGCATCCTAGAGGACCTGCTCACTTTCCCCCCTTGCAAGTCTTTGTTCCAAGCAGACGTGGCTCGGATTCTCTAATTAACTCCCTCCACTCCAAAAGGGGTCCAGAGGCTGGGATGCTCTGCGACCTTAGAGGATGTTGACTCTTGAGTGGGAGTCGGAAGGACTGCAAACAGTGGGTATTGTTGTGATTATATGTGCGTCTCTGAAGCTGCTTCATTTGCTGGGACTGATTGATTTTTCGGAAGGTAAAGTGGTCGCTCCCAGTCTGCGCTGTTGCTCAGGGCTAGTTCTGAACTGGACACAGATGCTAGAGAAGTCGCAAGGCTTAATACTCAAAGTAAAAGTTTTAAAATATGCGTGCTTGGCATAGAGCAGGCTGGAGACTGGACAATTCATTTCTGTTTATCCAAATCGAGACAGGGATTTTCATGCCATGTTCTCTCTATATGAAACATAGTGGGGTTCTTGGCTTGCTTTTAAAGGGTTAAATAAATGTCTAAGGTGGGAAGTTATGGCTCTACTATGGCTGATAATGCAAGTTGGATTTGACTGTCAAGTGGGTGTTGGCAACCACACCTTAATGTCGTTAATGATTCTAGCCTCTGGGAAAGGCTCTTGATTTGAGATCTATGTGTGCCTCATTATAAATATTGATGTGTGCCTCATTATGCAAACCTATGTGTGCCTCCTTAGTGCGTAGGTGTGGGGATAGAGCTGAGTTGTTTATGATAGGAAACGACTGTGCTTTTGGTGTAAGATTCACTTAATTTGTGATTCTTTGAGTATCTGTCTCCTGAGTGGGAACCCAGTTACACAGGGCAGTGACCAATAAATATTTGCTACCAATATATTGCTACCAATAAATAGTTTGTCTATCTGAAATATGTGTAACTGTTGCTATCAAAAATCAATCTGATTATGCCATTGAAAGATTTACGACTGTAAAGGGGAACGCTGATGAACTTTGCTAGCCATACACGGACTGATGAAATAATGCCTTTGTTGTAGTAGCATGCCCAGAGCCACTGGATGCTAACTCTATATCCAGGCTCTTCTTCCTTCCCAAGTGAAGGGTAGGAGTCCATGAAATACTTGTTAATACTCCTTTGAGGTAAGAACATGAACTTCTATGGCTGAATCCTAAGCATTTTCATCTCACATTGTGTATAGTGTCTGGAGGTGGAAGGAGTGAAGCCTTCTCACCCTTTCTATACTCTAACCACAGGAGCTGGGAGCTCATAGCTAGGATGACATCATGACAAAGTACATCTGGTGCACAGGTTGTTTCTGTTTATGTGTTAATAGTGGTCAGGGTGTCATCCTATCTGTCTGTGAAACAGGTGCACTTAGTTCCAACTATTCAGAGCGCTATGAAAACGTAAGTTCTCGGGTAGTTTTTAGGTCCTCTGATTATTCATAATCTATGACAAGTTATGTTTAGCATACTGCAAATATTACTGTTGTAAATAAAACTCCAGAAAGTAGCTTTTTTCCTTCCTTTATATTACATAGAATTTTTAAAAAATCTTTTATTTATTTATTTATTTATTTATTTTACTTGGTACAGGGTTTTACTATGCAGCTTGGACATGTAGTGATCCTCCTGTCTCAGCCTCTCCAGGGCTGGAATTACATGTCTGCACCACCACGCATGGTTTCAGTGGCAGGCTCTACACAGGGCCTCATGGCTTCTGGTACTGGGGATCAAATCCAGGTACTCATGCTTGCCAGAGAGGTGCTGACACCTCTGAGCTATCTTCCCAGCCTACATAGTATTTTTATTTAACCCCTTCAAGCAAAACAATACATACCCCAGAGGGCTACACATGTTTAACAGAAGATTAATGCCTCTTTCATTCTTTGGGGATCTCTTTCTCAGTGCATGACTTTTGATACCGTGATGAAGTACAAATAGGGTAACTTCAATTTCTATGATTACAATAATTTAATCTTGTATCATTTTGTTACAAACCATCGGGTTTTGTTCTCTGAGCTTGGGTGAGCCAGAACTCACAAATTTAGTGCCTGTGGTGTCTTGGTTTCAAACCTGAGCTTTGAATGAGGACCACCATGGAGATACCTAGAGACATCAGCTTTCATAGATCTGTGAGTAAATGCATGACCCTTTTGCTGCAGTGTTGACTGGGGGAAACCAAAAGTCAAAAGTTTCAGCTGAAGACCTCTGGAAAAGAGTCAGTCTTTACTTCAGAAGTTCTATAGTATGTCATTTAAGTGTAGAGAGTTTGAGCCCCAAGTATGGTGATGCAATTTCTAATCCCAAAACTTGTAAGGGGAAGGCAGAAGGATCACTGGGAGTTCAAGGCCAGCCTGGGTTACAAAATTTGTTCGAGGCTAGCATGAACTGCATAGTAAAACCCTGTTTAAAAAAAAAAAAAGTAGAGATTTTTCAGTTTGAAACTCCAAGTTTGAGTTCCAGTAATATAAAAGTTAAGGCTGGCCAGATAGCTCAGCAGACTAAACTACCCGCTTAGGCAAAGTACAGAGCCTGGGTTCCATCCCCTGCATGCTGTGCTGGTGATGCCCCTAGGACATGCTGAGATGGTCATTGAGACTGGGTGTGGTGGCATATGCCTGTAATCACAGTGCTTGAGAGGCTGAAAACAGGAGAATCACTATGAATCCGATCTATGTGTGAGACTCTATAGACCCTGTACTAAATATATATATATATATATATATATATATATATATATATGAATGAACTATAAACCTGACTGTTCTTAGCTAAAATCAAAGAATTTCATGCTGATCTGAAACGTCTTCTGTGAGATAGATATCCAAGTCACATTTGTGTTTTTATCTGAATCTACTTTTTCTATACAGGCATCTATTTTTCCATACATTCCTAAATATAAATGTGCATAATGTGCATAGTATTGGCTGATATTGTGTGGGATGCCGAGTGAACTTGGAAAACATTGGATCCAATGTACTAGACAAGCCCCAATCATGCTAAAATGCAGGAATGTAGGGTACCACCATGTATAAGGTGAATTAGTCATTGTTTGTTCAGAGCTACATATGAGGACTGGTGAGATAACTCAGCAGTGTAAAATACTTGCTTAGGTGAGCTTAGGCAAGCACACAAGGACTGGGTTTCAATCCCTGGCACCACATGCCTTGCCAGCCCCGCCCTCAGGATGGCCTGAGCCAACCACAATACAAAAAAAAAAAAAAAATGAAATGTTGGTCTAGCCCAACTCTCATTTTACATAGGCCATTATAGCAACCCAGAGAGATGAACTGGTTTAACAAAAGACAAAACTAAAGTCAAAGCAGAGATGGAAGAAAACCAAAAATCATTGAATCCTACATAGGCCCTTTCTCACCGAAATATCCTTTTCTTTTACTCCTCTTTCCTAACATTGCAAAATAAATGAAGATACCTAGATGCTGTGGCTCACACCTATAATCCCAGCACATGGAAGGCTGAGCCAGGAGGATCACCATGAGTTCAAGGCTAGCCTGGGTTAGCTACATAGTGACTTCATGGCCAACCTGAACTACAGAGTGAAATCCTGTCTCAAAACTAAATAAAAGAAGGAAGAAAAATAATGGAAAATTTCCTGAATTTTTAAATCTTGGCCACTACGCTAGAGAAATATCATAAGGAAATATATTTACCGAAAATGAGATCACATGATGGCCACTTAATTTCTGTAGGATTTTACCCCCAATCCTAGTAGAGATATAAGCGATCTAAGCTAGATCACCAACCACCATCTTTTCTTATAATAATTTAGGGGCAGATTAAAGCAAACAAAAAAAGTGCTGCTCTGTCTCTCTTTTCTTGTAAGGTCTACAATGACCTCAGGCCATGTATGACTCATATTCAACCACGAAAAGTAGAGTTCAAGTAGTGTCCAAGGCTGAGACCCAGTAAGGATAGGAGGATTCTAGCTTAGCCTTCCTGCCTGTTTGCTCAGACTATGATTGTATCTAAGCAGAAACAGAGCTGCAGTATTTTAATTACTTACAAAGTGGGGGGATCAAGACAAAAAGTAGCTGAAAAGCAAGCCACAAAAATTACACTTTCTCTCGTTCCAGCTATGAATCATTTTTTAAAAAGGTTGAAAGGGTTATTTCTGTGTAGGTGGCCAAACACTTCACGAAGATTGAGCTACCTAACAAATACAGCCCATAATGACCCAGAGAATTCGCTTTTGTTTGTGGTGAGGAAGTGAAGAGGATGAGGTTCAGATTGGAACCTTGAACTTCTTTCAAGCAACATCAAGTTCATCTGCTCGGTAGGCAAAGACTCTTCAGCGGTGCCATTATGGGGTATTTCCTCTGCCATGATGAGGTGCATCAGTTACCATAGAAGATACTTTTTAGTCTCTTGGTGGGTCGATATAGGTATTGAGACCAGCAGTGTCATCTTAGTATATCACCTCAAATACTGGACAGAATCAGTCACGGATAGAAAAGTGTTAAAAGAAACATTTCTCCCACTGCAATTGTTTTCTAGTTTTGATAAAGTCCAATTTTAAAAATAATCTCTCAAAAGTTAAATCTAAGATTTAGGAAGCAAAAGTAATTTGTAAATAGGATTTAATTGGCTAATGATATTTCAATATAACAATCTGAAGTAGTACACATATCTACTCTTTAATAAGGGAAATGAGGAAAGACACAAGATTAATCACATCTTTTCCTAGTATAGCACATAATCTAGTCATCTTGAATTTTAAACTGCTCACCATTCTCTGCTCTGGCCTATGCTGGTAGGAGGCTATGCACTGAGCATTAAAGGAAGATCCCCTCCATGAGCTTGTACTCTACTAAGGGACTAATTGCTGGACAAAACAGCAGGAAACAGTTGCTGAGCATAGAACTAAGCAGTGGCCTGTGGAGGTACAGGTGGTGTGTAGAATTCTTAGAAAGTCTCCAAGAAATCTTCCTAAAGAAGAACAGTGGTAGAGGAATCTAGAAGTGGAAGAAGAAAAATTTCCCAAATTGAGGAATGAGGAAAAATAAATTCAAGCAGAACCAAGACTTTCAGCTGTTTCCATAAACCATGACAGTAGGTAGCTTGCTTGCATGAAGTCAGTGACTCAAGTGTGGTTTGTAGCACATGGCTTTCAGATTTTAAACTGGGATATGTGACTGGGGAGGTAACCAGGGCTTCATGTCTGAGACAAGAAGACCAGTTGCCTAATCCATCAATTCTACCTGGTCTAACTCTTCAGATATGAAAAAACAGCAAAAATGATCAATGTATTAGGTCGGTCTATCAGCAAAGGGGTAAAAATAAGGTCAGAGGAGAGAAGGTGGGAATGGAGGTACTAACTAGGCTGCTGTAGCAATTTTGTTGAGTGACAAGAAAGAAAAATATATCCATAGAATTCCCACCGCAATAAAATACTCAGCTTGAAGTGCCAATTTCTAGTTTATCCGCAGATCTTCATTTAATGTGATATCTGTGCCCTAAAGCTTCTCTGAAGGAATGTAATTGTATTTTTTTAAGGTAACATTATTTGGCCTCAAATTTCTTTCTTAGGAGAAGTGGGCAAAATATGGAACACACAGAGCCTGTAGTAACTCCATTTGGGTTAGAAACTTTAAAATTCTGATAGATGTAGCTGGCATTTTGCAGGGTCTCCTGATATAGTTTGAAGGCTATATTTTGTGCAATTTTATATGTAAGACAAAGTAGAGAAATAGCAATAGTAGGGCATTTCTCTATATCTCTCAAGCAGCTTCAATCATTACCAATATTAGCCCATAGGTTTCCTATAAATGGAGGCATGTAATAAATATTACTCAAGTCTATAGTTTGTGTGATGTTAGGCCCCAGGATACCAAGCTGAAAGAAAGTCACCTTCTTCAAAGAGTTCACACCTGTATAAGGAGAAAAGGAGCACAAATAAATAAAATGTAATACATGATGGAAAACATATCTCTACAAATGAGTGGAAGAAAATGTAAAGTCACTAGATCCATGTGGAGGAGATAAATGTGATCAGAGATGGCACTTTGGTGGTGCTCACCTCTAAGATGGGTTTTTATTCATCAAGAGTTTACCATATTATTATCATCTGAGAAGGATGCTTATGTATGTACTCTACATAAGTACTGAGGGAAGTAACATCACATACCAGCACAGGCATATGGTATCCTCTTTGGAGTTCCTGGAATGAAAGCAAAATGTGAGAAGATTTGACCCATCTTTACTCCTTTTTGTTGATCATAATGACCCTTGATGAGTAGTATAAGGCTCAGTTATATAGAAGACAAAAACAAGTGAACAACAGTGGTCTGAATGTCATGAGCTTCTGTATAGTAGCAGTCCAGTCAAGGATGCTCACTGTGACTTTCATCCATCCCTGACTGTCTGAAACCTTTGCTGAGTTGATTAAGATTCTTAGAATTTATTCTGATGATAGTGAGATTTCCCAAGAAGGTCCTCCTACAAGATAAATATACCCACATACCAGAAGTATCTGGAATTGTGGTTCATTAGAACTTCACACCCAAGGACATGATTTTAGTGGAAATATCCAGATATAGCTACAGGAGTTCAGATTAAATCAGCTTTAGTTTTGCTGCTACCTCAGCTGTTTTGATTCTGTAACAGGAAAAGAATATTTAGATTTACAGCTTAAATATAATAAAAGTGTATGAAATGCATACTGTGCATGGGAGAGAAATAATAAGGTGTGTTCTTGTCCTTAAGGAATTTTTACAAATTGGTTGTAGGAAAAATAGCTCATAAATATTTCATCCAAGATGAAAGAAAAATGTCTGGGTAAGAGGGAGTGAGTTCTTAGAAAGTGCAAAGCAATGAGCAATCACAATGATTGTGAAAGGTTTCTGGGAAGGCTACAGGTAGATGATGATGTTGGAGACCCAAGAACTGAGTAGTCAAAGACTTTGGCAGGCAGAAGATAGAATTTCAAAACTACAAATTTAACTATATTTTTTAAAAGAAAGTTTGTGAAAATCTTTTTAAAAAGTCAGAGTGGCACTAGAAAGTGCAAAAACCCATTTATTTATTTATTTATTATTTTAATAATTTTATTTAGAAAGAAGTAGCAATGAGATAGTTTCAAAACAGGTTAGTAGTA
>NDGN011204833.1:0-23171 GCA_002564285.1 Tympanoctomys barrerae | reverse complement strand
AATAGTGCTTCCTATGTCAAAGTCACCTAGAATCCCAAATGCACAGGTTCTGCCAACCCCCCCTTTTTTTTGTTAATTAGAAAGCAGTTATAGGTGGCAAACACTTTTATGTACATTTTCTCAAATCTTCACTTAAGGCAAGGGTGGTATCATTGGGGAATTAGTCATGTGTCTAAAATTAAGAAAATAAAATGCAACACATCTTTCTAATGAGTTTTGCTTCAGTTGGAAAAATGGCTTCAGATAGTTAAACAAATATTTGCTGAGAAAATGAATGAATGAATGACCTTTTTGTAATTAGATTCCAATTACACAAAAATAAAGGAAGCCTATCTGCCACCTCTTGACTTTACTAAAATTAATTAAACATTAATTTCTCATCTGAGATTACCCTCAAGATAAACCAGCCCTTAGAGCTGTGTTTGACTAATTTATGAAAATCTATATTTATCATAAGGGTGAGGAGTACTAATACCTTTGATTTCATTTTTTTTTTCTGGTGCTAAAAACCACAGCCAGTTTCAAAAGAGTCTTAAGCACTTTCTTTGGCTGTACAGCTGTTTCTATTGCTTTCTAACCTGCTGTGCCGACCTCTACACCATACTGTTTACTTTACTTTAGAGACTGAATCACACTCGCCAGCTCTGGAGACCATGTAGGTTAAAGAAAAAAAAACATCATTAGGTTTTGCATTATAAAAGCAGTACAGGGAACAAGCGTTGAAATCATCACATAGCCACAGTAGACAGCTGATCTCAGTCAGGTGAAACACGCCGATTACATGGCCTCACACTGATGCGCATGTGGGTTGCTGTTGAGGAGAACAGTTAATTGATTATCAGGGAAGATCTTAGATGACCTATAGTGTGGCTGAGACATGAAAACTCATATTACTAACATTCCTATTCAATACTAAGTCCCCTTTGGTAGCACTTATTTTCTATCCCATCTCTTTTGGCCTCTGTCTCACCAGGAGTTGCTTTTTTTTTCTGAGGAGCTGGTTGCCTGCTTGCAAATCACCTCCAAAGGGTAGGCCCTCTTGAGACTGCAGCACGAAGCACGTTATGGAATACTTTTGTTTTACTCACATGCTTGGTGAGGGAGTAGGCTCAGAGCTGAGATGTGCAATAAGTGCCTTTTGAATTATATTGGGAAGAGGATCAGGCCGGTAGGTCATTCTATAATGAAAACATATAACTGAATCTGTGGTATTATAAACTACTTCAATATCCTGTAAAATAAAACACCACATCATTCTCCAGGGCTTTCCTCTCTTGTTTCATACATACTCAGGTTCCTCATACACATTCCACAGCTAAATTTTTGTGACACAGGAGGCTTTGTTTGATGGTATGAGGTTTTTTGTTTGTTTGTTTGTTTTTTAAATAGCAATGAAATACGGCCTAACCATAGTACATGCTATTTGGGTGGTACCCAAAATAAGACCCAAGAACAATTCTTACTGACACAAAAACATACTTAGAGAATAATATCTCTCTTTTTTTCTCCAGTGCTGGAGAATGAACTGAGAGCCTTCTCCCTGAGCTAGATCCTCAGGCCTTTCTAAAAGTTTCTATTTGGTTACAGGGTCCCACTAAAGTGTGAAGTTGCCCAGGGTGGGCTCAAACTTTCAATCCTCCTGCCTCAGTCTCCAAGAGTGGTGGAATTACAAGTATCACTATCCCTAGCTTGGAGAATGGTATCTTAATTATAAAGAATAAAGAGTTCTCACAGTTTAGAGATTTTTCTCCTTCTAAACTCAGTAGGCAGCTCACAGGGTTGCACGGAGCATTACAGCTGTTTCCATATGTCCAGCCACACTGTACTACATTCTATGGCAAGGAATGCAGTTCTGGGTCCTTGGTTAATCTTTCCTTCACTTATACCAGATGTTAATAGTCACAATAGGGCAAGCTTCTAATATATAACATCTATCTACTGGCGTTGTCTTTTAAGAGGTAAAACTTACACACACATAGAAAATATTATTAATGCAACTGTCATTATAAACACATTGTACCATTTCAGAAAAAAGTCATCCTTGAAAACTTAGTACAGCAAAAAAAGAACCAGTGTTTATGGTTAAAATATGTTCATGTAAATCTTACTTTCAGTAAATCTGTATTAATTCCGAGCCTCAAATTTTATCATTTCCCCCCAAATTTTTTTTATCATTTCCCATATGAAAATTGCTACTGCATCACTGTTTTTTATAAAATGCTATCATGAGTTTTATGTTTTTACTATGATAACCTTTTCATTCCTTACTACCTCTGCTTCCATTTTAAAGACTTGTAAGATAAATTCTGAAGTGGCTGCTCACAGCAGCTTGTGCTTCTATGAGCTGTAACTGTGTCCCATCCAGCCTTGGGTGGCATTTAATTGCATGAAGGTAATGTTATTTCTGCGATTGTTTCTCCTGTTCAGTAGGAGCTCATTGAGGAAAATATATCACTGCTTCTTTGAATCAAGTTGAATTAATTTACCTATACTGAGAAGATCAAATGTTATACTGTTTGTGAAAAATAATTTGGGGAAGATGCTGTCTTGAGAAGTTAAGGTTGAATTAATGTTGTTAAAGTTTTCTTGCTGAAGAAAAATAGTTCTCTTAGTAGCTAATGAAACAACAGGAAAGTAGTGAAGAATGGAAGCACATAATTTTCAACCAATCTGTGATGCTTCATAAATTTTTGTCGTTCTGAATGCAGTTTATGGACAACATCTGACACTGCTTACAATTTTTCTAATTATTTTTCAGCCTTCTAGAATACTTTTAAGATACTGGGTCATCCGCTCTGGAACCACAGGATTCAGGAAATGCACATTGTCAATGCTTCTATAAATAGACTAAGAGTCTCTAAGATTCTATAAAAATGATCATTTATTTTTGATATCAAACTTTTCTCTAATTCACAGAAGTTCATATCACACTACAAGTTCCTTCATGCCAACACAATAGCATTTCTGCTTTTGTTTTCTTAGTTTTAATACTAAATATTCTCCAGTCTAGTGTTTCAAAACAGTTGCCTGTGAAAAGCCAAATACTAAATGGTCTTAGATTTTGAGGGCATACATTCTCTGTTGCAACTTCTCTCCTCTGCTGTCACAGTGTAGAAGCAGCCGTAGATGATGTGCAGATGACTGGTGTGGCTGTATCCTCGTCGTACCTGCCTTAGGAGAGCAGCCAAGTGGGCAAATTGATCCTGCAGGCCACAGTTGCTGGCCAGTGACCTCGGACTTTGCTACTTACACTCTGGTCTCCAGCCCCTAAACATGAACAGCACCTGGAGCTGGCTCTGGCTCCTCCCCAAATCTACTGGATCAACACTTGCATTTTATCAGGATTTCCAGGTGACTCATATGCATGTGCTAGTTTGAGAACTGCGGCTGCAGATGAATAACACAAAGGAGACATCTGGGATTGTGTAGTACCTGGCTCGCAGACTATCTGGGGCTGCCTTCTTGGATTGTAACCTGGGGGCCTTTTTCAGTCTCCTCTTCTTGTGCCAGTTTTCTCCCCCGGTACATTCTCACCCACTAACCGCATGCTCTGCTTCTGCTGTCAGCTTGCCTGCCACCTCCTCAGCCTGGCAGCTGCTCATTCCCAGGTTCTGTATCCTCAGGGAGGGCACTGGGAGCTCATCAGATAGAAAGGGTTTGGCCTGCTTGAAGCACTGCGGAATGCATGGAATGCCTCGGGTGCTTACATGTCCCCCTGCCCTGGATTACTCACATTCTCTTCTGTACCCACCTCCCCTTTCCATACAATATAAATAAAAATGAAGCTGAAGGAGCAGAGCTTGTTTTCCCCTCTGCATTGGGATATGGAAGAATCTACAATATGATAATACTTCTCAGTAATATAATAATGACAATGACAAGAAAAATTCTAAGAGTGCTGGGGGGACAAAGCAATTGAGCTGTTCTACCAATTTCTTAAATGCAAATGCAAGTCAGGTGCCTTGATTATGATGTATATTTTTTGAGGTAAGACTTTTAAGAAAATTACAGTAGTCAATTATGTAATTTTCCTGCTGTTCTTCATGGCCTCCTTTATCCTTCTTTGTTAATATAGACACCTGTCAGAAACAAGTGGCCCCCACACAAGTTTGGATTGATTTGAGCAGGTTCATGTTGATTATTTAGCTTTGAAGTTTAAAACTCTCCCTTGAACAGCCCTCTAGTCTGCACTGTAACTTTTCTACGGTAGAAGATGTATATGTCTGACCTGGGCTCTCACCAAATAGTTGCCTGCCTTGATCTTGCACACATACAGTGACAATTGGTCTCCCTGGAACCAAGGGCTTCATATGTATTAGGTTTTCAATAAATATTTATCAGAGGTCTAGTCTTTCTTTTGGACAATAGTTGCCCCTTGGTAAGAGCAACTTACCAAAAGATCTCTCTCCTTATAATTTCTATTAATTTTTAAAAATAAAACCATAGTTTGAGTTATAAAACAAAAAGATATAACAAAAATGTACTGTACCTGACACTATTCACTGATTTTCTCATGTAATCATCACTATAAGTAGTTGCTGTTGCTATCCCTATTTTAAAGATGAAGAGACTGAGGCACTGACAGAGCAACTTGTGTAAAGTCTTAAAATTAGGAAGAACAGAAACAGAAATTTGAAACCAGGTGGTATAACTAGGAAGTAAATGCTGTTAGCCCTTGAAATTTAGGGTTTCCAGTGAATAATAGAAATTTAGGTTTTCCAGTGAGTAGCATTTTTAAATGAGACCCATGCAGAGGAAGCTATTATACACGGGTCATCAGGAAAGACAGCAAAAGCTGATGCTGGCATCCTATTAGTCCTACTGAAGTGCAGCAATGCACAAATCCTTCAATTTATCAAAGGCCCCATTATAGCCAGAAGCATAGCTCTGGTAAACACGTAAACAATTGTGGATTCTATGCAGAGTTAGCTAGCAGTGCCCTAGCAATTTCCTTTCATATTCCTTGGTAGTGATGTCTCCAAGCTTCTCACCAGAGCCTACAACGCAATCACAGGTTGGCCGGCTGTGCTCCCTTGGGTAAGCAATGCATTAATAGTGTGAAAAATTGCACCTTACAAGCCATTCCTTTAGCATCTTTGGTGACAGTTACAGTGCTTCTGCCACCATGGGGCTGGATTTCCTAGGAGAACGTACAATTCCTGAAAATTAGAGTAGCCTCATTCACCTCAAATGCATTGACAATTGACATTCAGTTTATATTTCTGTGGTCTTAAGACTGAGTATTTGCCTGGAGCCCTGCTGTTTCAGGCAGTCGCTGAGGCCCACAGAGCGGGAGAGAAAGGAAACTAAACAGCATCTCAGCTATACTGCAAAATCACATCTGAAAGAGAAGTGAAAAAATGTACTTAGTTTTTTTTTCTCTTCTTCAGACTGATAATGACAACAAATCATTATTTATGGTTGGATAACACAAACATTGACTTTCTGAAGGACATGATAAAGAATGTGAAATTATTTTATGAAGTTCAAGTGCTATACAAATACAGATGAATGTTATTATTGTCTACCCTGGATAAACCTTTACTATCTTCTTGGATTATCATGGATGTCATTTGATTGGCTTCTGGCAGAAAAGCAGTGTCTAAACAAGCTGGGAGAGGAAGAAAAAAAAGTGTGCTAGAGTGCATAAGCTGAGAGCACATTCTACTGCAACTGTCAGCTATAATAAGCATGGGAAGTATTAGAGAATAATTTAAATCCAGTCCAGACCAGGCTATAACAAGTGTAGCATTCATTTTTTCCTTGGGAAATGTATCACAATCTGCTTTGTCCTCCCTTAGTATCTAACTTACCTGAGTTTCCCAAGCTTCCATTGCTACTCAGCCATCCCTCTACTAAAAGTATATTTAAATTAAGATTGGTTCTTTTACTCACTGCCTGCTATGCCCAAGACTTGGGTTGATGTACTGCTACAAAGCGAAATAAGATAGGACCCCCTGCCCTTAGCATGTTGTAAGATGAAAGGTATAAACAGCGTGCGAACTGTATGTCGTAATGCTCCCTCAAAGTTACCTGTACAGTTTCTACTTGTAGGAAGAAGTGGTCAGCTCTCTGAGGAAATGGGACATGGGCAGCTCAGGAAATTCTTCAAGGAAGACCTACTCTGTCTGGGAAGCAGCTATGGCTCTTTGATGACGCTGAATAGCTCCAGTTTGATCCACTGTGTTCAACACAGAAGACAATAGTATTTTCATATTTTTAAACATGAATTGCCTACCTACTTGGTGCCAGACATTGTGTTAAGAATTTACAGTTTAATTTGGAGGCAGACACACCCTTAATTGTATAGGTAGAAGAGAGATGAATTCCAGGAAGGGAGCAGCTAACCTTTGCACATTGTTGCTTTGGTCTGAAAGTCTTTCCTTCAGGCCCCTGCTCTGTCCTCTCACTCTCTGGGGTGAACTGGCACCTGCTGTCCTGATCCAGTGGCGTAATTACTTGCTGCGCATGTCATTGCTGAGCTCCTAGGATGCTTGTCCTTCCTGGCTCGGTAGGGGCTGGCCTGGTGAATGGGTCTGAACAGAGTGATGCCCTTTTTGGGTGACGCATGCAGATGCCAGTACCAGTACTGTGTCCCTGTGGCTTAGCATTTGGTACTGTTGGAGTTGATGGCTGTTCCGTCAGTCTGGAACCCTGAATAACCATCACTAACACAGGTCTCTGTGAATTGTACTGGACATTCAGGATTACCAAGAAATAAATTCTCGTTTTAAATCCTTGAGATTTTGAGCTGTTGGTTACCACAGCATAACTTAACATATATTTGGCAAGGTTTCTACATTCTCCTATGTAAGTTATGCTACTTATGTATGGTGTGCATTGTTCCCTATACATACTGTTTCAGTTTAACTGGTTAGGCTATATAAGGGGATCAAAAGTATCTGTCTTATCTGTCACCTTATCCCAAGTAAATGTCTGTTGAAAGAATAAATGAACAAATAAACCATGAATCATTGTATAGAATCACTGTTTTGACAGAACACAGTTCTTCATATGCATCCTGTATTACTTAAAGCCAAAGCATGTGCTGATGATTTCAGAATATTTTTTTCTGCCCTCTCTTGTCATCTGACTCAATTTTAAACAAAATCAAAGTAACTCTAGTAAGATAAATTATAATTCTCCAAAAAATTAGTTTTGAGACATATTTCATTGGAATAAAGATTTTTCTCTGCATTGTTCCAGAATTTTTTCCATCTCCTTTGTCCTCACTTGAGGAAGTGCGGTTCTCGACTCTCTTGCTTGGGCATCCAGTTAGCTGCAAGCTTCTGATGTGGACAGCAGCGCCCCTTCTCTGAAGCATTACATGTCTCCAGAACACTTGCCTCTGATGAAATGACTTCCCAGTCTGCATAAACACAACAATTAACCAAAGTAGGCAACATTGTGTCACGGGAAGATAATGAGGTTTACTTCCCTGCTGGTATAATTTTTGCCTCTGTGTGTGTGGTATCCTAGCTTGGATCTCTTGTAGTTCACTCCAGGGAAAACATAGCTGGCGTATTCCATAGTGCTTTAATGAAGCACCTGCCTGTGTTAAGAAAACATCAAAGTTGTTCAAGCTCCAAAACAAGCTGAATTTTGGCGGCTGTACCTTAAGGGAAGTATGGAGAGTGCTGTCCACCTCTGTGTCTATTGAACTAATGACAAAACAATGTGTGTCATCACCATTGTCACAAGCATTGCTGATCCCTGAAGCTCAACATAGCTATTTATGATGCGATCATTTGCTTCTGACTAGGGTATGGGAGGCACAATGGAGAGGAGAACCAGAAAGAACATTGCACTGGCTCTTGGTCAGGAAACCTGTTTTCCTTGGGAAGGCCAGGCAGGCTGGGAGTGGAGGCAGCAGTGCCAGGCAGCCGTGCCAGTCATTTTCACCTTCCTCTCCTGGTTCTTCTGCTAGGCTTCAAGTTGACTTGACATTCTGTTTTGCCTTCAGTGTAAACTTATTTCCAGCTGCCTCTTTGAAGCCTGCTGAGCATTTATGCCCAGAGGCACTGGCTGCATGGCTGAAGCAATCAATGATCCGTGCTCGCTGCCACCTCTCTTTGTTACACTTGCTTCCAGGACATTCATCTTGTAGCTAGTTTTTGTCTCTCTGACCATTTGTGATTGGTTGTGTTCTGCCATGGTATGACCACTCATCCTTATTTTTCAGTGACAAGGACAGTCTCCTGTAGACAACTAGGAGACAACCAATACAAATAGCACGATTTATAGACCAAAATGCCAAGGGGGGGCACTCCTTTATAGCCTCTATAATATTAATATCCAGGTGCACACACAAAGTCAGGAGCTGTGGAAGTTAAGTTGTCTGCTTCAGTGCTGTGTGACTGACTGTAACTTGGAAGGATAATTCTAGCTTATACTGAAGAAGTTACAAGAAAGCCATGTCAACATGCTAACAAATCCATTTTGGCACATCCACGATGAGCAGGCATGGCTGGTCAGTGCATGAGGCTAACAAGGCACATGAGCCCAAGTCCCGTGGAGGCCTGTGTGTTTCTGTGTGTCCAGTGGCTACAATCAGACTTCTTCCAGCATTCATTCCTTGGGAGTGGGAGAGGGGGTTGTAGGGAGAAGTAAATCCCATAGGTATATTAAGACAAAGCACACAAATGTGGTTATAATACTTGAGCCATATGATGGATCAGCATCCTTTGGGTATACATGAAGTTCTCAAATTACTATGATTCAATTTGTGATATTTTTCCATTACAGCGATGTGAAAGCAATACCAATCAGTAGAAGCCATACTTCAAATTTTGACCTTCTCGTAAGTTAACAATATTCAGTATGAGGGCTGGCGAGATAGCTCAGTGGACTAAGAGCCTACTTGGGCAAGCACAGGGACCAGGGTTTGATACCCAGCCCTGCATGCTGCATTGGCCCCTCCCCTGGGGTACAGTGAGCCCACGAATGAGTCCAGGCATGGTGGTACATACCTGTAATCCTAGTGCTGGGGAAGCTGAAAGAAGGAGGATCACTATGAGTCCAAGCTGCTAGTGAGACCCTGTACCAATTACATAAATGAAAAAAACCCTGCAATATTTAATAAAATTCTCTCTTGTGCTGTGGGGCAGCAGCAGCAGTAAGCCATAGCTCTTAGTCACATGATCCTCATAGCAACTGATTGCTGCTCTGTAGCCTACTGTGTTGCTGAGGTAGGGTCTGTTAGGTATGGAAATTATATTTTCAGTTCATGGTATTTTCATTTTATGATGGGTTTATCAGGACATAACAGATGTCATAAGCCAAGGCCCATTTGTTTCTCAAGTCAGTTTTTTTGTTTGTTTTGGATTCCATTGATTGGAAACTCTGCTCAGAGCACATTGTGAAGTACTGATCCTCATCCTGTTGAACTACCCATTCTGCTACTCATTCCAAAAAACATTTATTGAATGCCCATTGTTTGCAAGCCAATACGGAACAAAGGACTGGCATGGTTTACTTATCTTTTTATTCTCTGTCCTTAAAACAATGCACAGTCTATAGACATCCCATTCTTATCTGTTAGACCTAATGGAACCTCTTTTCTAGGAGGAAGAATAATACATACTGGTACCTTCTGGTACCAGGTATGGGAGGCCACCAAGAGTGCAGTGACAGATGGGACTATCTTAGCCTCTAAGTGCCCACACTCATGGGCATTTTTTGGCAAAGATAAAGAACATGATTTGGGAAACTTTACCTTTACCTCATATCCTCTAAGGGCAGTTTTCGAATTGCCTAAGTTCATGAATAATGGCTTTAAGGAGGTTGCAGCATTATTGTGGCCTTGTTTTCCCACACACATAGGCTTGAGAAAGGAGAGTACAGTCCTCTAGCATGGATGTGGGGGGTATGGAAACATATATACTGTGTTTTCCTTTCTCTTCGTTGGTAGAGGACACAGGCTAGACAAGAGTAAAATGCTCATCGATTAAACCTGGTCCCTCTGTGGGAAGCACTGATTCTCTGTTTTGAGGTTGCCTGCTGGGAGCATTTCAGAAACACAGCATGGGTCATTCATACAGACTAAGCCACTGGGTATGGCTCTCATATCTAATTCTCAGTCACCTTTCTGAGAACTGAAGTGCAACAGAAGGCCCACGGGAAACTGTGTCAAGTCCCTCCTCTGCACTGCCACTAGCACGTGGACATTGCTTTCCTATTCAAGTGATCCTATAGAAAAGTATCTTACTGCCACCCTTCCCTCAATTGGTCATGAGTTCTTTGAGCTCAGAGGGCTATATGTTTAGGTAGCTTATGGTCACCTGCAAAGGAATATGCTATGACGCTAGGAGCTAAAACTTATTTTGGGAAAGGGCAAGCAGTTAAACTCTCTGACTCTGACTTTCCTTTTGGATTGCTGTAAACATAAAGGACATTTCTGTTCTGATCATATCACCTGTGCTGCTAATTTGCTAAGACAGGCCCAGGAGTCCTCCTTATCCTATTCTTTTAAAAAGTCAAAGAGGAAGCAGAGTTAGTGGTAGGAAAATCATGCATGAAGAGAGGCTCATGCGGGGCCACCCATGCAAGGGTACAGGTACCATTCTCATAGACTATGGTGTGAACTGTGCACCCTGGAGCTGCTTTCTATGAACGGTTTCCTCTGCAGGGGTCGCTCCCATGTAGAGTCCTCCAGGGTAAGAGGGCACTATAATTTTGAGCTACTGCCTTAGTTGTATTTGTGTGTCTACAGGATCTTTCAGAAGTAACTATACTCAAGCTTTGATGTAGGGCACAGTTAACAGGAAGCAAAGAGTCCTGGACATGTTTTATCATCATTTATGATCATGCCTTAATCTCTTATTTATTCCAGAAACTGCAGTGTCAAGTCTTCTTGACGTGGTAGGTTTTCAACACATGCCATCTGAGGAGCTCCACTGGGTGTCATTCCTCTTGTGCCCTTCCTACATAATTATGTACAATGCAAATGATATAAGAGATAAGAAAGCTTAAGGATATATGTGAAGATATATGATGTTCACTATTAACTTAGCTTCATGTTTTTACTGTCACAGAGCCCATTTAACTACACTAGAAAGAGCATGAACAGTGTCAAGATTCACCTTTTCTATTTAGTATGTGTATGACCTTGGACAAGTTCTGAGCCCCATTTCCCTTACTTGAAAAACAGGTATTGTGTTTCCTATGACTGGAACTTAGCAGTTATTGTTATGCTTATAATTATTGCCCTTGAAACCTGAATCTTTGTCTCCCTCTTTGACAACACATAGTGCCATTATCTTTGAGATTTGACTTTTTCATGACTATTGTGTGCTATCACATTTGCAGCTCCTATCTGGAGATTCTGAATTTGAACTGTCCATGGTAGCCACTCCTGAGATATGGCAGTGTAATTTTAGTTAAAATTAAAATTTTAGTTTCTCAGCTGCACCTGATATGCCTGTACTTAATAGCCAGATGATGTTAGTAGCTACTATATTGTCCATTATTGCAAAAAAGTATATGATGCACTAGATAATTTTTTTTTCTCACGTCTGGGCTATCACTGAGTGGGTCCCCCAGGAAACAAATTCTGAGGCAGTGATTTGCACTCAGAAAACTGAGTGGGAAGTGGTTTTGGCAACATATCTATGAGGAAGAGAAGTAGTATTAAGCAAAAGGAAGATTTGAGCTAAGATGTGGTCACAAAGGAACCTCAATACATTCTTCAGAGTGAAGCAAGTGAGGGCAGGTCTCTGCACCCTGTGGCAATAGTCATTTAATACTGATTGCCCAAGGCCAATGAGATAGCTCAGCAGACTAAGTGCCTGCTTAGGCAAGTGCAAGGGACTGCAGTTTTATCCTGGGCATCAAATGCTGTGCTAGCCCCACCCTCTCTGCAACAACCAAATACATTAAACAAAACAAAACACACAAAAAAACCTGACTGCCCAGAAGAAGATGCATTGTGGAGGACCACCTGGGTGACTCTCCTTGAAAGAGGAACAGTTGTCCCCATTTTTGCGTGCCTGGCCTTATTTCCATGTATTGATAGGTACAGAGCTGGCTAAGACTTTTCCTTACCCCTTCAACTGGCTTTAGGCAGTGCATATCAGTTTAGCTGAGGTGCTGGAGGTAGTCTTTGAAGACTGCAGGTGTGTTTTCCTGGAACCCCAATGTGCTGCTCTCTAGTGTGATCCAGGGGTTGAGATGGACAAAGAGCCAAGGCTATCTACTGTTGGCAGGGATTAAGCCTCAGGATAGAGGCTATGACTTCCTGGGGATTGAAAAATTACACATCAGGGCTAAAGACCCCAAAACATTAGATACTATCTCAGTTGTACGATATAAGTTAGTCTTTCTGCATATCCTTCTCTCTGAATTTTGCAGAGATGAATGTAGGCCTCCTACCTAGATCAGCTCACGCCACCCACCTACTTCCTACCACTGTCACAGTCACTTATCCTCAAGCCACTCCTTTCTTTATGAATGAGTAAAACCCAGGTTAGGCTTTGGGTCAAGACTTTTGTTCTAGAGAGCCATCATCATGGCTGGACTTAGTTTGACTGCTCAAAACTACAAGTATAACTTAGTGTCTTTATTCTTACCATGCATTGCACTGGAAGTGGTAGATTGGAATTAACTTGATGGGATTCCAATAACTTATCCAAAAGATTACAAATATAAATTTCCAGAACTGGGACAAGAACCAGAATGGCCTGTTTATTGGGCATAACATGAGAGAAGCAAATCTAGTTCAAGGAGAAAGAATCCTGGGGAAGAGTTGGCTGTGAGCTTTCAGTGGCCATTCCTACAGCAGTTGAGGAATAGATGCCTCATTCTGTAGGGGTATTTTGGTTGGTACAGCCCAGTACCAACTGCTGCATGGCATCATGGAGCTCTGACATCCTCTCATATGGCTGATATCAAGAATCTCATACCCTGGGGTTTTGCCTCATCAACTTTTTCTTCTGGTGCTCCTGTCGAATGGAGCACATAATGGGCTATAACTGAGAGAGGTTTTCTGACACTCAGCATTACTTCCATCTTTTAAATGATGGTGCTACCTAAAGCTCAGAAGGAGTAATGCCAGAGTCACAACCACACTGTCTCTGTGGTTTTTTTCTTCTCAACTCAAAAAGAAAACAAAGAATGGTGAGAATAGGCTTAGCTTGGTGGCAAGTCTCCCTGTTGACATTGTCCTTCAACATTCCAATGTTGAGTGCTAATCATGGACAAAGAGTTGTTCTGGATGATTTTGATTATAAGCATTAGAAATCAGTTCAAGTCATCTTAAGCAAAAGGAAATTTATGAGAAGAATTCTGTGGTATCTCATGGAGTCCAAGATCAAGCCAGCCAAAATCTATTCCATGTTCTTCTCAAATATTGTCATGTTAGAGGAATAATTTTTTTCTTTACTAAGTATGTTCCCATTCAAAAGACCTCCATTAGTGTAGAATTTCAGGTTATTTTTCATGACCTAACTTACTTTTTCCTGTGGAAGAGACAACTTATTTAGTGAATTTGGAGGAATAAACTTGGCTGTTTAAGCTCGCCTCTTCCTTCATTTCTGAATCTATTTACAGAGGCATATATTCTCCCTTCTTCCTTCATTCTGTACATTTTTAAATGTCTGGAAGACATCTTCATGGAAAGGATATGGTTGTCTAGCCTTGACCAAGAAGAGATCCACTTAAGGGACTATGAACTAGGAAGCTAATTTTGCCACATACCTAATGCAGTAATCCCCAAGCCACAAAGAAAGGCTATATTTTGATCTCAATAGCTACCCTGTGTCTCTATTTTTATTTAGAGCTTGGGCAAGAAAAAGAGCTCTTTGTAGTGCACCTTCTGAAACCCTAGAACATTTGTCTTTTCTACCCACTTGCTTCCATTTAGCTCTTTTTGATCTTTCCTACACATGGCAGAAGTTGTCCATACCTACAACCTTCAGTCCTAGCCACTGGCAGCAATTGGCTAGTTACCTTTGAATGCTAACATCAAGTCTAGAAAATATACTATTGGGCTGATTTAACTCTTGGGGAGCTGAGGGAGACAAAGTCACACAACACAGAAGTATGTATGAACTAGGAGGGGAAATAGCTGTAAGAAAGTGAGGTTGTTATGGAGACTCACATAGTGTGTTATGGTTAGGTATTATTGGCCAAATACAGTACTACCTTGGCTCATAAACAAAAGTGTTGAGCAAAATGCTTCTGTTCCCAAGATCTGCTTTGGGTAGCAAATACAAACATAACCATCTTCCCCACACAAGCGCAGCCATCTTTCCCCAAATCATAAAATAAATTTGTAAATGAGATACCACAGTAATTTTTTTCATTAGGTTAATCAAAAGATGGCTTTTAAGCCTATCATTGTCATGCTGGCCTTCCTATTTATGTTGCTATGAATCTGCCTTCTTTGTAGACTGTGTCTTCAGCTCAGACTGTTAGTGATTGCATGCTTCCCTAAATGAGTCCTCCAGAGCATGTGGCTACATATTCCCCTTAATTCATTTTGCCAAAGGTACAATTTGAAAGTTTGGTTGGAGAAATGCATGAGAAACAAAAGGAAATGGAGAGAAAAGTAGGTATTTCATGAACACAATTAAAGCCATCAGGTAGTATACTGCTACCCCGGAACATTTTCCTGTATTTAAAATCAGAGTTCACATGCATCATATGACTGTGAGCTTTCAATCGTATTTCAGACAAATAATTCTTACTTTACTGTGATGCTCCATAATAAAAATGCCTGGCTAAGGCAGATCATCTTCTATGTCTTTGCTTCAGAATAACTCATATTCTCTAGAAATTTAGAGCCAGCTCACAGCAGTTTTCTTCAGGAATCATTAAGGTCATATGACCTATGTTGCACACAAGGCAGGATATCAGTGATGAACCACCCTGCTGAGAAATTAATCTTCAATCAACATGTGTGTGTGTGTGTGTGTGTGTGTGTGTGTCCTCTGGAAGTCACCATTGATATTTCATGGTTTCTTTTATTGTAGAACTGAGGGGCATGCTACATGTCAAGATGAAATCAATGTGAAATTGATGGGTTGAGAAGAATTTGGTCTTAAGGGCTTTGCAGTGCTGTAACAATCAACTTATTCTTTTCCCTGCCTTATTGAACTATTTTACTTGCACTATGAATTTCACATAGAATTCAATGTATTCCTCCAACCTAGTACCTTTTTATTAAGTGCTCTTAACTTCATTATTGTATTTATTTATTTTTAATATTACAACATGGATATATGATCATCTTATAAGGCTAGAAAATAAAAAATAAAAAAAACTTGTTCATAACCCATCACTGTAACATTTTAGGCTACTTAACACCAGTTTATTTAGGCTTGAAAAATAAAATTTTTGAGTTTGTTTTGTGCCACTAGTCTTGTTTCTCACTAGTCATGATGTTCTAGCTACCTTTAAACATAATTTTTAATGACTGCTGGCCATTTTTGGATTTTTTTTGGGTTAAGTTTTTCATATTTGTAAAATATTCCACAACTTAAATAATTGTATCAATGATACAAAATATTATGTATTATACATTCATGCTTACTCATATGTATTTCTCCCTATGGATTAATTCTCAGAAGTAGAATAACTGGTTTTATGCTCTTTTTAAATTTTTACTTCTTTTTGATTCAGGCCCAAAACAATTTTCTGGAAGCTTGTGAAAAATATACTCCTTTAATCTGTGACTCCTCTGAACAAATAGAAGTGTGTTCTCTTCTTTTCAGGGAAGATGATTAAGTCCCTTTTTGCTTTAAGATGCTTTGAGATGCTTTTACTTTTCCTATACCTTCTCTCCAACACACACAAAAGCACACACCATTCAATCATGGAAAATGGAAAGTTTCTGCTTATCTTGTCCTGGCTGAGAAAGAAATCTCCTAGCGATTTCGAATAATATGGTTGAAAATAAAGGAGTTCTAAGTGACTTAAAGGTGTTTCTTTTTTCTCTTTTCTTTCCTTAGACATGCTACACATTTGCTACCAAAATGGCTGACCTCAAGGGCCTGCAGTGTTACAGACACATGGTGGGCCTTGTGGGATCTGTTAAAGGGGACTGGCTTTGAGATCAGGATGGCTGACTGGGCTCTGGTCCTTGTACCTCTGTGTCTTTTTCAAACCATGCCAGGTGCCTTATTGGAATTCATCACCTCACTCAGTTCTTACAAGTCACCCACTGAGGTAGGTACTGCCACTTACATTAGATGGCTTGTTTAGCAGGATAAAACAATGACACCTGGCTTGCACATAGCAGACTTCGGAGATTTCAGTTGGCTTTCCTGAATCCATCCTTTATTTTCTCTACTGTCTGATCCCACGCTGTTCCTATTTCCATGTTCATAGGGTAAGTATTTAACCTCTGAGTCTTACTCTGTCCTTTTTAAATTGCAGGTAATTATATCCCCCCCCCAGGGCATTTGCAGAGATCAGATGAGAGCATTTAAATTGAATGTGGCATTTGAAGTGAAATATAAGTGTTAGGAAGTATGAATATGCTAATGAAAATGGCCAGTATGTTTACTTCCATAGCTTAGATTGACTTCTCAAAAAGTTGATACTTAATTGTTTAGACCTAGCTTACAAATTTTATTTTATCATTTAAAAAAAATTCCTCTAAAAAGCTGCATAGAAATGCAAGAACAAACAAACAAAAAAGAAATGCACAAACATTTAATAATTAAATGTTAAAGTAATAGAAATGTATTGGATTTAAGCAAAGTAAGAAATTTAGCGTTTTTTGGGACAAGTTTCTAAGGTTGGTTACTGTTGACATTAGCATTTTGGGGTTGGATATTTCTTTGTTTTGTGGGCCTGGCCCTTATCTTGCAGGATCTTTATCAGCATTGTAAGCCTCTGCTAACCAGATGCCCATAGCAGCATGCTACAATGAAGAAAAGTACCTACCGATACTGTCAGCTCTGTCCTGGGGTGGGGTGATGTTAAATTTCTCCCATTTGAGAATCACTGTTTGAATGAACTGTCTCATAAGATGCAAATTTTATTTACTAGGATCCAGGTTTGAATGGTTTTATTTTTAAACATGCTTTTGTGTCTTAATATAATGTAGGAGGGTTAGTTCTACAAAGAGAATTATCTTTGGCATTTGTTTTTTTAATCTATTCTAATTTTACAACCTTGTTATCAGATGAACACCTTTATTTTTCTGACCGCCCAAACCAATTTCACTGAATGCCAATACCAAGATCTGAATACAAGATTATAAAAAGCAGGAAATAAAGAAAAACATAAATCCACATAATTACAAGGAGAAGCCTATTCTGGGAATAAAGCCTCCTGTAAAATTTCCCATGTTTATTAAGAATTCCATCTCGGGAATGGATTTGTGTTGCGCAGTTTTCAATTCTTGTTACCATCATTGTCATAACAGGATGAGCCTAATTGCAATGCTTGGGATGGTCTGTCACTGACAATAGTGCGGGGCCTGCTCTGACCTTGTGCTATTCCAGAAGCACAAGGAGGCACAGCTGCTGACCAGATGAGATGAAGTGCTGTGAAGAGATCAGGGGTCACTGGGGCTTGAGTGACTTCACAATTTAGTCCTGGGGATTCTATTCAGCCATCTAAATTGAAACAGGTCCACCTGTGCAAAGTGCACTATGACACATAGTTATATGACATCATTCAGCCTAGCAAAGGATAATTTTCATCCAAAGAAAGAAGGCCAACAGGCAGAGGCTTAATATTTCTTGATGCCTATTCTGTACAACTGGGCTAAGAATTTGCTCTGTGTTTGTTCCTACAAATACATGAAATAAGCATTATTATGTCCAGCTTTTTACTAAAGAAGCTAAAGTAACTGCCTAAGACTGGGTAAAGCTGAGAGATTCAGATAATGGCTTGAAAGCCTCTTAGTACTTCCAGCTAATATGGTGGACCTAGGACCTAATAATCCAACAGTAGATAATATTATTGTTTTATGAACTTTATTCAGGTATTTACAATAACAGATTATTTTCAAAAGTGGTTTGTTAATTCTAGGGAGTGGAGAGGGACTCCCCCTACTACTTCCAAACTAGTTGGTAAGCAAAGGAAGACCTCTTGGAAGAGATATGACTGTGATTTCCAAGTTCTCTTTTTCCTAAGATAATAGAGAACATTTGTTTTCTAGAGAACTCCAAGTCTTGGTATTGTTATAAGTCAGCAGTACCCTTTGTTCTTGCTAGTGCAGGGCTTATATATATTGTAATTGCTCTTTTCATGGGCATTTCTGAAGGCTTGTGATGTGAAAAGACCTGAGCTAGGTTCTGGGAACAGGTAGAAATCACACCTTCTTCCCTCAAGGTGGCTGGTGGTCTCCTAGAGGACATAAGGAATATTTTGTTACTTTTTTTGTAAAGAGATAATTGAATGAGATTAAGGATATTGCAAATGAAATTAATAGTGTAGCTCTGAGCAGGAACAAATGCTCCTTTGACTTGGATTGCACAGCTCCACTTGGAAAACAGTCAGAAGAATAGCTGCTGAGCTCAGGAGTATGTTTAGGTAAAAGCTAAGGTCACTGGAGAATATCTATAGGTGAATCATTTTTCTACCAGCTCCCAGCCTGGAGCAACAGAAACCTTTCCCACTGTGGGCTTGCTCTGTGTCTCCAAACAAGCAGGCGCACTTGTGTGTGCTTATAAGCATGCTGTTGTTTCCTCCCAGTCTTATTTCTCATGAAATCATCTTAACTTCTCTACTAACTACACTCTTTTTTCTGTGGACTTATCTGCTGTGAGCTTGCTTAGATGCTATGACCCATGGGCTTTTGTCTTTGTCAGATAACTGCACTAGAACTTCATGCCTGGCCAAAGGGAATCCATGTGAGCCCAGCAGATTCTGTCTCTCAGTAGCCCCATAAAGTGACATGGTAGCGCCCTCCTAATGGCCAGAGAGATGGATCTGGCGTGTGAGATTGGCACTGATGTGGGCCCAGGCAGAACTGAGAATGAAAGAAAACAAGAAAGCTGAGAGAAGCAGAGATGAAAGACCACACACAACTTCTTAGCTAGCCACCAAAATTGCTGAATTGTCAAAGCTACTTTTAGATCACAGCAGGTTTAGTCCCTCTTATTTCTCTGTTTTAGCTTCTCAGAAACTTATAACCTAACATTAAGTTTTGACACAGGCTGACTGAAATGAGTTTCTCATGCTTTCGAATCAGCAGGCTCAGACCAAAACCCTGGTACACCGATCTTCCTATTCTCTGTACTTTCATTCACTTGGTCTGTGCTACTCATTTGCTAAAGCCATCAGTGTTATTATTCTTCTGCTTTCATACCATGCATCCATTTTCCAAAATAGACTGCAAGTTTGTTGTGGGTGGAGAGACAAATGACACAACCTGAGAAACAGTATAACCTAGTGGCTTTAAGCATGAATTCAGAATTTTCAAGTCCTAGCAGTTGGCCTGAGCCAGCCATGATAGGCTGGAATGTATTCCATTGACAAAATGTAAATTAAATTTGCAGAGTAGCCTAGCAAAGATGTGTTTTTATTTTGTTCATGTTAAATCTCTCCTACATACTGGCCAGAGGCCTATGACCATGCAAGTTACTCAGAAACACAGGCTGATGTTCCACCCAATGCAAACTTCAGTGATCATCAAATCAGGGTAAGGAAAACATGGTAGATCAAATGCTGACTCTTGAGATTCTACCTAAGTGGTACTCAACAACTTATCTACCTGAAATATTTTCCATGGCTACCACAAAGGAGTGGAAGTACAATTCTATCATAGGCCTTAGAGAAACCTTGAAATATTTACAAATAGCTCTTATGGCTAAACCATTTGTGGTGTTTCAATTGAGCTGTAATATTTTTCTTCTTTGTGCCTCAGTTTTCCTTTAGCTGATACTAAAATACTACTTACCTACTGTGAGGGATCGAGTGTAATGATATATGTAAAGTACTTTAACATGTGTCCTGCTTATTGTTAATGCTATGTGTTAGTTCATGCTCCCTACAAATGCTTAAATTCAAAGTTACTTGTTTGAGGCAGGCCTGCTGGTTAGCTCAGTTGTTTAAGTGCTTGCTCATGCAAATGCAGTCAGGTGCTGTTCCATCCCCACCTCCAACTGCCTTATCAGACCCGCCCTTAAGGCAGCCTGAGCTAGCCAAAAAAAAAAAAAAAAAAAAAAAATCATTCTCAACTTTTAGGGCTGGGGAGATAGCTCAGTACAAAAACAAAACAAAAAAACCAAACAAACAAAAACCAAACTGAACAAAACAAACAAAAAACAAAGTTACTTGTTTGAGTTATCTTATTGACATCCCTATTTTTTATTTTTTATTTTTGGTACTAGGAATTGAACTCAGGGCTTTGTGCCTGCCAAACAGGAGCTGTGCCATTGAGATATCTTCCTGGCCCTTTATATCCCTATTTTTGAATGAAAAAAATTCTCCAGTGACATCACAGTTGGCATGGTTTATGGATGACAATTTTGATAGGACTGCTTACAAATCTTCTTTTATCTCTCATTCATGTAGAGTCAGAAATTCCAACTAACAGTTGTGCAGCTCCCTTGCCTTATGATTGGCTTTCTTCTAAAAAAGTAGTCTTAGTGCACGTGCTACGTCTCTTTCCTTAAAGCACCTATCCTGTCATCTGTATAAAATGGCATTCTGAGTAACAGTGGTTTATCCAAAAGAAAGAAAAGAAAAGAAAAAAAAAAAGGAATCTATTAGCTATTATGTCCATAATCCCCTTGAGAAAATAAATTTAATGACAAGTTGTCATATTAAATATCTGAGGGATTTGGCTTAGGAACTCTTATTCTTGTTTTCTAGATAAAGTCCTCTGAATAAGGGTTCACATCCCTAACACTACTGGGAAGGAGTTTGCTCTTAGCTGAAATTACTGTGCTTAGCATAGCTTCAAGGGAAAAAATATCAGTTAACCAGCTATGGAAAGCCTGACATTACTTTCAGTGTTTGTATCAGAAAGCTTTCTGCTCCAACTGAGCACTAGTTAGGAAAAAACAAACAAACAAACAAACAAAAAACTTGTAGAAAAGCTGCTTTGAATAAAAAATGGTCTCTATTCTAAGAAAGAAATGTGGTTTGGCATCAACAAGGGAATGGATAAGATGCAATGTAATCAGAAAAATGCAGCTTCCAGCCTCATCGTGTGATCAAAGTGAAAGACTGTTCTTTTAAATACAGTAGTTAGTTGCTTAGATATTTGTTTTTACACACCCACCAGGGGGCCTCAGTGATTTTCTTCCTTACCGGGAAGAACCGCACTAGGATCCACAGGGAGAGAGTATTTGCATGGTGCCCCAGTTTTGTCTCTATACAGATGTGCAGAGCGTCCTGCCCCTAAACATAGAGCTCTGCCAACGCTAAGGGAAGTGCGGCCAGTTAGCTTGTGCCCAGGACTGCTTGCTCTGGCCTAACTTCCTCCAGATTCAGCTAGTGGCATTTCTATATGGTGTTCTAATTCTGCCCTCCTTTCTTTACTTTTTTTCAATTGTTTTCCAAAACCTTTCCTTTCCTACCACTTCTCTTTATCTCCACTGATTTTATTTGGATCTCTTACTTTATGTCAATGACATTCAGCTCAGCAGGTTCAGTATTATTGCGTTCTGTTTCTTGAAGGAGGAAAACAAAGTTAGACTAAGCCAGCAGGGAGGAGAACTTTAGGGTACAGTGGTTGCTGTGCTCGCCAGGTCCTGTTGATAGAGGAAAAAGAAACTCCCAAACTGCAAGATACCTAAGATGAGTTCATGTTCTCTAAAACTGTAGAATGAGTTCTAGGAACAATGAAAGTTGAGGGCAGAATATATTTATTAGGGGGAAAGAAAACTTCTGTCAGAGAGAGACAAGGGGACCTGAGTGGGTTGCCAAGGACACCCCTGCTTTGTCTAGGGATTTTTATGGAGCAAATCCACAATGCCAGGCAGGTCCAAGGTGGTAAACACGGGAACTCATAAGGTGGTCATAGGATGGGGGGGCAAACCTATGGTCTACCAATAAGATTTCAAGTATAATTGCTCAGGTAAAATTGATTAATCAGAATCAAATGGAGAAGCAAGTCACACAAGCAGTCATGAATACATAACTGGGGCTTTTTCTGTAGGAGGCTGGGTTACTGACTTTTCCAGGCTTTCTCAAGGTGACTGATACCTAGACCTATTTAGAATATCAATCCTTGGTGTCTATTCCTAGGAAGGTATGTAGGTGCATTTGTTTACTCCTTTGTCTTGAGGTATGGCTCACAGCAGGAGTGTCTGTCTCCTGAAGTTGCAAAATATCTTGTCTTCCATACTGGTTCCTTGAGGACTTATTCTTGTCTGGCTGCTTATAATATTTCTATCTAACTCAGCTGCCTACAACATGGGGAGAAATTAGAACAGATTAATTGATATAATCACCTTCCTTTCAGATAGATTTAGATAAAGACATATCTCAGACAACAAATCTGGCTATTTGTCATTTTCACCAAGAAAAACCTTCAGTGGCTTTTCATCTGTAAATTCTGAAGAGAGGCTGATAGATTTTGCTCATTTAAATATAGCATCGGTGCATTTTTAAGAAGCCATGCTTCTGAAGGGAGTGGAATTGACAGACTCGGGCCTCAGTGTTCATTTGATATACTGATGCTCTGTGGAGCTTGGCAAGGCAGTTTTTCAACCCACTCAGGAGCACTTTCTGTTTTCCTCTTTGGTTCTATTTTAGACTTTTACTTTACAAACTTCTTGTGGCCAAGGTCAGTGAGCCTCTTCCCCAGAGAGCAAACTAAGAATATTTTTCTTCTGCAAAGTTCTCTGCTGCTTCTTCCTTCTTTACCTCATAGCCACACCTAAACAATCTCCCTATCTTCTTTGAAATATTGTGTATCTTTGCCTTCTATTTATCTGCCACTTGACCTAAGTCCACTGAGTCAAGTGTCTTTTAGCCAAAACCTTTTTGTTGCATAAACCTTGTGAGCAGTTGGGCTGGAACTCTTGTCTGCCCTTTGAAGTGAGAGTTTCTCTTGGGGCTGATATGTAATGGTGATGGCGATTAATAATCACTGATATAGTTCTAGATCTATATTAAAAAATATTCTCTTTTGGTACTGTTTCCCATCTGTTGAATTACAGGAGACAACAGGGATTCATTTAACATCATGTAACCTAAAAATGAATTCCTAAATACAAATAAACTTTGTATTTTGGGCTTACATTAGTTTTTGAAAAAAAAAA
>NDGN011204742.1:0-11672 GCA_002564285.1 Tympanoctomys barrerae | reverse complement strand
ATATATATATATTTCAAAAAGGAAACTAACAATCTCCAGACAGAGAATCTGTGCCAGTAAAAACACCATAGTAGACTGGTTTGACGGGAGCATCTTTGTTACTTCGGTCATTATCAGTGTGAAAATTGCCTCATGGGATTTATCATTGATCTCATTTTGAAGCATGGAGTTGATGGTATAATTCTTACCTTTGCCAGCCCAAGCTTCATACGGGTCCCCAGTCCCTGGTAAGTGCTTGCTGTGTTTGTGGAAGAGCACAGTTATGAGCTAGTCTGTGATGTAGACAGCATCTTCCACACCATTGCCATGATGAACATCAGTGTCATATACAGTAATCTCTGTTGGTGCTTTAGCATTGCTGAGTGGCCATGAGGTTGTTATTGATATAACAGAAACCAGGTGCCTCTGACTTCTTTGCACACTGAAGTCCATCTGTTGCTTATTAAGTTTCATAGCACGTGCCACAGAGCCTCCAGTAGACAACTATCAGAATGTAAATAGGCTATCATATATTAGATGATCTTTGTTAACATTCAACTACTGCATCTTATTGTACTCTGACCTTTTGTCTGGACAGGTGGAGCACAAAAATTTAATATAGTCATTGCTGTGGTACTTGATCATCTCTGTAGCATTGATCTGTGAGGGCAACAGATTTCCATTTTTGGTGCAGAACATAGGTGAGCAGCAGTCAGGCTAACTCAGTGAGGCTTCTTTGGGTAGCTTTGTTCATAACAGTAATTTCCTAACTTAACTGCTATCATAATAGACTTCCTTCTGGTGTCCTGAATCTGTGCCATCTTGCTTGTCACCTGTCTCTCCCATTAGTCTATCCATCTGCCTTCTTCTGTTTTCTTATTTTATCTATGTTATTTCTTTCAAATATACTTGCTTCTTTTGTTTGTAATTTAATTTATTGAACACCTATTCTAGGCCAAGCAAAGTCCCAAATGCTTTGCGTTTAATCTCCTATATTTTTCCTATGAACATGTTATTATTTTTGACATGTTCAGATATGGCAACTGAGAGAATTGTGAGTTAATAAATATTGCAGTCAGGATTCATAAGAGCTATCTGCTCACTGCAAAGGCCATCCTCTTAGTTTCTAGGATTCAAGATAATGTGTTTTATAATTCTGTGGATAAATATTCAAAGAAATTCTTAACAATTGTTGCATGCCTGTGTCTTAACTTTGGTCTCTCACAAAGAAAATTAAATATATGAAGTATCTCAGTGGCTAGATTATAGACTGATCTTTATCTCACCATCTCAGACTCACAGTGGACTTGCTTATTATTAGGAAATCATATTAGGATTATCTGTGAAATGCATTTTAATTAACTTTGATTTTTTTCTTTCTTGTCTGTCTCATCTAGATACCATCAAGTGTAAAATATGTCTTGTACTATCAGCATCACTTAGGGAATTATTAGAATTCCCCAGAGTTGTGTAATCACAGGCCATCCTCTGGATGTGTTGGCCACCTGACGCCATCATCATACTCTACCTGTGAGGTTTCACAATATGGCAGATTTGGATTTCACTTGATAAAAGCCGTCTGGAGTCTTAGTTGTATCTAATCATTCTTTCCTCCTCCTTTTAAAAGACAAGAAAAATGAATGGGCTGTTTTATAGCCCCCTTAAATCCTCTGATCTTCAGAGAAGAAAATGTTAAAAGGCATGGTGCAGCTGTTTTATGTTGCAGTTTATAATCTAATTAAATGTATTTTATCCAGATCATTATGGGCTTCATTAAAACTGGACTTTTTATAAGAAAGATGATGAGTTATATTTATGCAGAATCATCTGGGTGTTTTAAATTTTGTGATCTTGCCAGCAGTGCTGATGAAGAAAAATTCAGATCTCTTTTTAGATTTAGTTGACCATTTATTTTTGGAAAGGTCTTGCTCACTTTTTAGTAAGCATACAGTGTCCAGAATAATTAATAAAAGAAGTTCATTTTTTAAAGAGAGTTATCATTTGAGAATGATGTGTACTCTTCTTAGAAGGCTGTGAATCATTTGAAAATTTTGATACATATGGGAAATAAAACATCTAAAGTAATTGGCATAATCTAGGTCAAAGAGATAAAATTACATTTTCCTTGCTGCTGTTTTTGGCCTGTAAGAAATTAGTTTTAATTCCCTCAGTTTAATTGGTAAACTTTTCCAATGTCAGGAAAAAATATATAACTAGAAATTGACTTGAAAATGACTTTTTAGTTTTAGTTACATGAATATAAAGGTTACAAATTTTTTTTTTCTTTGTATATTTTAGGAAGGTTCTGCAGTGTGTTCAGGGTCTTACTACTAGATCGGACTCCTAGTGATTCTTCTGTTTACAGCCTCCCAAGTGCTGGGATGATAGGCTTGTACCCCCATGCCCAGTCTCAATTGCACTCTCAGCATACCCCAGGGGCGGGGCTTCCACCTCAGGCCCAGAGATTGAGCCCCCGCCCTTGCGCCTGCTTGCAGGTGCTGTAATCTGCTGAACTGTTTGGCCTGCCCTTGAATATAAAGATTTGAGAGCATTTTTACTCGGTTTTATCAGCCAACTTTTTTATGACTCACTTACCTGTCATAGCAAAAAGGAGATTAAATTAAAGTACATTTAACACAAGTCTTAACCTTCCAAGGAATTGTACTTCAGATATCTCCCTCTTCATAATGTTAAATTTTCTGAATGAAATTTCTGTGGCCTTGAACTTACCCATCTTTTTAACTATGATTTTGTAATCTTAATGGGATTTGTAGTTTATAAGCACGTGGATAAATTATTGTTAGTTTAATTATCCACGTGGATAAATTGTTAGTTTAATAATCTCAAGCATTTATGAATTGTTGGTCAATAAAAAAGTATTAAAGTAAAATGTAATGGTTGATATTTAGGTGCAGCACTGGTTTTGCCCAACTCCTTTAAACCTTGGATCTTACTACCTTTCACTTAACCTTCCATTTTGTGACTGTACATGTGTGTACCTGAATAAGTGCGCACATGCACACACACACACACACACACACACACACACACACAATCATTGGCACCACATTACAAAGTTCCTGCAGCATCTCAGTGTTCACAATCTTAATTCTAAATTGGTTACAAAGATGCAACTTTCTGTCTTCATACTCCTTAACTCCTGATATTGGTCATGTTTAGCCTTAGGAATTCCTATTGCCTTCTGTGACTCTTCACGAACACCAAACCTGACAAAACTACTTATTCATTCATATGTCTTTGCTTCTTTCCTTGACAGAGATTACAATTGTTCCTCTAGGTAGACTACCTTAGATAATTACAGGTGAACAGCTACCTGATATGGTCTGATTTTGAGACCTTCATTGATTGTCCAGCATCCTATGGACTATACTCTACTCTTAATTATCTGGCAGCTGTATCTTAACAAATACCTCATCACTTTCAGTTCATAGTTAGCTGAAATGATCTCTGTGTGTGTACAGGCATGTGCATGTGCATATATATGCATGTGTATGTAGTACTGAGCCTACATTACTGGAGATCATTATAAAGTTTCAACTTCAGGTCCTTGCGACAGTCTCTTAGAGATCAAAAGTTTCTAGGCATGTTTTTAATGAAGGTCTACAATGAACCTCTGATCCTCCATTATGAAGTGAAAAAAATCAGTCTTTTTCATGGGTCTAATCTCTGTATTTTGTGAAGGGCTGTTTATTAGTTATGTTAATGTATTCACTACTTGCTCTCTAAATAGTATTAAATTGTTTTTCTTATCAGTGTCACAGTCCACTTCTATTTGACTTTGTCCAGTAACAACTTTTTTTTTTGAAAATTCATATACTTTAGTTTATTTTGATTGAGGCCAATATTTATTAATGAGACCTTTAAGTGGTAATAAAATAGATTATGCAGTGCTTAACTTGTCTGAAGGTTTTGTGAGTCATTGAATAAGTGTTAGAGGAATCTCAGAGGCTGACTTATACAGTATTAGAAAGTGGTAATTTATAATGTACTTTTATGTCTTCTTCCTGGTTTAGTTGAATTGCTAATTTGCTTTCCAGTTAACATAACAGGCAGAATCTTAGTCTACTTCTATTGACTTTTGTTAAGTACATGTTGTGTGCAATAAGCAGAGTCACTCACTGTGCTAGCACACACACAAAAGAGTCCATTATTGTTAGGATTCTAGGGCCTAGGACCTAGAACTGGCCTCTTTGCAGGCCTCCAGCAAGCTCATATCACAAGTAGACATTGTGTAGATTTGTTTAGTTTAATAGTTATTAAGGCCAGATTTATGTTGTCTTGCAGATAAAATCACAGTAGATATTACTCTGTAACTTAGTTTTCTTGAGCTTAATTTAAGAGCATATATTTTGCTTTAGATCCAGCATCTAATTTGAGTATTACAATAACCTTGTGAAGTAGATATTTATTAAGGCTTATATTTAGATATCCCCCCTTTAAAGCCTCATGTACTCATAGGCGGGACTTTTTCAGAAGTAGCTGGATCTAGGGTGTATGGATATGGATTAAGGAAGTGTGTTAAGTAAATTAGTAGTACACTGATTGGTTTAGCATAGTTGAGGTTGTGGATAATGAGAAGGCCCATCCTCAGTATGGGTAATACAAAAAAGGGAAAGGGAGGCTCCCTGCTGCATCTTTGATGCTTTCATCTACTCTGCCAAGGACTCTGCCTTGGAACTCCATGACTATGTACTCAAACCTCTACAAGCTGTCAGCCAAAATAAACTTTTGTTCCTTCAAATTTGAGTGTCAAGTAGTAGCAGTATTATTATCCCTGTTTTGTTGGTGAGGAAATCAAGGTCCAGGGAAATTAAGCTGCTGAAGTTCCCAAGATTACTAAATTGTGAAACTGGGATTTGGGTTGAACTGTCTGGCTCCCAAATCCTGGAGTTTTTAAAAACTCTTCTATTGTATCACATCACACTGGAGGAAAATGAACAAAATATTATTTTTTATTTATTTATGTATCTGTACAGGGGCTACAGGGTCTTACTACACAGATCAGACTCATAGTGATCCTTCCTCTTTTTTAGCCTCCCTGGAGCTGGGATTACAGGTGTGCCCTACCATGTCCAGTCTCATTCATAGGCTCAGCAGGCCCTGGCTGTGGGGCCAGCATGACAGAATAAAATAGTTTTTGAAAGATAATATATTCATTATGTCCTGTGTAGTTGTGATTAATAAAATTCTGAGAGTTTATACTTGTTTTCACTAAAATATTGATATAGTAGACCAGTGTGTCTGTGACAAAAATATATGAGAAAAATCAACTTAAAGGAGGAAAATTTTATTTTGGCTCATAGTTTCAGGTGTTTCAGTCCAGGTCACTTGGCTTTGCCACTTTTGGGCCCATGGTGAGGTAGGACATCATGTCAGTGAGCATATTGTGGAACAAGCTACTTACCCCATGGCAGCCAGGTGACAGAGATGGAGAGTTTTTCAGCACCTTACTGAAACCCTGCCTCTGAAAACATGAGCCCTTTGAAGAGCATTTTAGATTCAGAGTGTCCCTTGGCACTTTTATTTTGATTCTTAAAGGCCCCTTGAAGTAGAAAACTTCCCCACCCCAGTACCAGGACTGAACTACTGAACTACATCTTGAGTCTCTTATTTTGAGGCAGAGAGTCTTTGAGTTTCCCAGGCTGGCCTCACACTTGTGATCTTTCTGCCTCAGCTGCCTAAAGAGCTAGGACTTCAGGCAGATACCTGTATATCCTGCCTAAGATTTTCTTTTGTTCAAAGGCTGTGTGAATTTTATATTTTAAAAGATTCCCGGCACCTGAGTATAGCTTGTAATGGATTTTAATTTCATTTGTAATATATCTTATCAATGAAATATTTTTCCAGTCTACCTAGTAAATAGTATTATTAGATTTGATTTTGTATTTTCCTGAGGTTGAAGATACCCTTATATATTTATTGGTTGTTGAGTTTTGTCTTTGTGGATCATAGCTGTTACTCCTTAGTTCATTTTTATATTGAAGTTTTAGACTTTTTCTTATCAATTTGTAGGTGTTCTTAGTGATATTAACTTATTGCTCAAATGATTTACAGATATTTTACTGTAAGCTATCATTTGTCTTTTGACTTTAGTTATTAAAAGTACCAAATTTTGACACTAAAGCATCACTTTGTAAGGCTTTTCTGATGGCACATGGATGTCCAGGTTTGGGAATCTTTGACTATGTCAAGGCTATAGAATTATTTTCAGATTTTTCTAATATATTAAAATTGACATCTTTATCTAGAAATTATTTTTGTATATTTCTTGATGTAATGTAATCTACTTTTTCTTTGTTCCCCTGGCTCAAGGTATGTTTATGCCAATAGCTTTTTATAATATAAATTGTCATCTCCTTATTCAACTGAAAACCCATGTGTGAAAAACATGTATGACATTTTGATAAGCATTTGGATTTTTTTTCATGTGCTATCTCGTTCTTATGTATTGCTATGCTGGAATGTTTGTTTTCATATTTTTGAATTTTTCCCATTATTTTCTGCATAGTTTATAGTATAGTTTGATATCTACCAAAACATTTCTACACTCATGATTCTTTTTTTAAAGATATTCTTAAGTGTTCTTTCATATGGATATTATTACAAATAAAATTACTGTATCAAAATTAAAGAAAGAAAAACAGCACTGGATCTTATTTGCATATGTTAATCTTAGATATCTTAATGTTTTAAGACAGTAGCCTTCTCTTTAAGAATATATATTTGCCTACTTTAATTCAACATTCTGTCACAGTTTCTCTTTGGACAGTTCTCATCTTTTTATCATCACATAACTGATTTTTGTCATTTTGTAACTCAACTCAGCTACCATCAGTTTCTCCTACTCTTTTAATCGTACATCATATTCTTGTAGAATTTCAATAAAATTGGCTGCAGCATTTCACCACTTATCATTATATATATTTGCTATTTAATTTTACTAAATTATCTTTATCATATTTTAATAGTTTCCATCTTTTCTGCATCTTTCCCAGACTTATTTATTGACCGAATGTGTTGCGTATGTGTACATGTGGGTCCTCATTACCTGTCTTCTGGAGTCTTGATTATAATAGAGTACTTCATAAAATTGTATAATGGTAAAGAGGGCTGCAGTTTAGTTCACATGTAGTTTTTCCTTAGTGACCAACTGACGTATAACAGCTCCATCAAACAGAGCCATACTTTTTTCAAAATTACTTCTGTCTTTATGTGCCTACAAAATTTTGGCCCCATACCACACATTTATATGAGATTCTTTATACTGGCACCATCATTTACTAGTAGATATTTCTCCTGAGATAAAAGACATCATGTTATATCTCTCTTTTATGTACAGTCCTAATTTTTACTGTAGTGTGAACACCAGTGTGTGCATCCAGAACATGTAGGTTGTTGTGCATGAATAGCCTTGTTTATGTTATTTCTGATTAATTGAGCCATGAGTCATTATAATTTACACTAAGAACTACTAATAATTTTTTTTACCACAATGGACTCTTAATTTAGAATGGTGTACTGTAAATCATTCAAATTAGATCTGTCTTTAATTATTTATGGAACTTTGAATTAGAAGAAAATTGAAATACATGTTATTTTGCAGAATCATGTCTTTCCATTTTAAAAATAGAAATCTTAGACTAAACAGATTGCAAGAGAATCTTGTTGAGGTCTAGAATAAAGCATATCTGCCCTTTCTCAGCAGGAACCACCTAAAGATATCTTAGCAGTAATAGTTCATCTTGACTATTCCTAAATGAATCTTAAGGGCTTTTCCTTCATATGGTGGTCTAGGAATTTTTGATGGGGATCATTCTGCAGTCTACTTTCTGCACTCAGATTTTTGCCTCTGGCAGATTTCTAACTCCAGTGTTCATGAGAAATGGGGAAAACATACTGTAATGGCTTTGGGCAGCTGCCAGTGAAAAGCTACCCTCTCAGACAATCGATTTCTATTATTGTTTGCTGTACATAGGATACATTATTTATCATTGTCTAAGCATGTTCATTTTAAATGCTGTTTAATCACATTTTAAAGGTAAATGGCACTTATCAAATTATTATCCAGTATCTTGTTCCAAGTCAGTCCTGATTCTTTGCTATAAGCCCATGCCCTACAAGAGAACTTTTGTGTTTATTTTTTGTCCCATTATCTCACCAAACACTGAAAGTTGCACATGTATCCTATTGAGTTTTCCCTGTCTGAGGCCATTCCCCTATGTTAAAACAATCATCTTGTTTTGGATAGTGTTGGTTCTATTACAAGATAGAGTTTAAATATGTACAGCATTTCTTTTCTGAGACTTTTGAATATAAACAGTAGTATCCAAGCATTTTGTGTTTGGAATAATAGTATCTTACTTGATTTCCTTTTACTATGCTTTACATAGTGTATGTTCAGAAAGTGCAGTATTATTTTAGTTGAATGATAGCAATGCATAGTGAGACTTTGGTAGATTATGAGCCTTTATATAGATTATCAGAAATTCTTAAATGTTTAGATCCTTATTGCCTATTTTAGATAGTAAAGATGGTAAATGAGGTAGAGATAAACCATGAAATCAATAGACTCTTAAATACTAAAATATTAAAATTACATGTATTGATGAGATAAAATATGATGTTTTAATAATATATAAAATATAATAAGATTAATCATATGCCCTCAAATATTTATCATTTCTTTATGGAGAAAGCTTTTAATATGCTTTCTTCTAGCATTTTGAAATGTACAGTGTATTATTGCTTATGATAGCCATGGTATTATCTAATAGGATGCTGTAACTTCTTGCTTAACTGCTACAAGAACTTTAATGTGAACACTTTGCAAAATTATGAGTCACCTTTGTGTAGGAAGCATGCAAATCTCTGTAGTGTATTGTTTCATTTTTAATATATGTACTACTAAACTGTGCATAATATATGTCTCTTGAATTATGATTATATTCTGATGAATTTCCTATGCATCCCCCACTTGAAATCTATATTTGGGAAGAGAGAAGTGCGTAGCATCAAATCTTTTCACTTTGATTGGATTCTAAAATGTTTTATTTCCACTCTAAGATTGATAAATGTGTCTATCTTTGTTCTGCCATGGAATTTTTCAGAAATTATACATCAGAGATTGAAAGGGCACGGCCATCTGTCTTCTAGTTATTTGCCATGTGTGCAGTATTTTACACCAGAATTCTAAGCAGTAAATATTAAGATGCAATAAAGTCAGTGAAGTGTAGATCACAAAATTTTAGAACTTAATAGAAATTTAAGAATCATATTAAAGAAATTTTCAAAATATTTTCAAATGAAAGAACGTAAAAGGCGCCCAGCATGTGATTTTTATAAAGTCATATAGATGCTTATCAGAGCTTGAACAATGAACAGGAGAGTCCTAGGAGCCTGGTTCTTCTTCCCCTGTGACCCTTATCATAGCCTTTTGGAACTGGGGTCATTTTAGGTAGCTGGTTTAATACAAGCACCTAGTAAGAACCTTGATTCCAGAGGGATTTAGCCTAATGTGGCTGAATGCAGATTGTTTTTCTCTTTGGCTCAGAATTCAGGGTTAATTTGGGAAATTCCTGTCAGAAAGCAGTGTTCTGAGGACAGTGCTGGATTTATTGTAATATTTTTGTGTAAGAGTGGTGAAACACTAGGTCGAGGCCATTTTAAGCCCAAGTTTATATTGTGTTAAAAAAAAGAGAGAGATAGGCAGTAGCATTTCTTAGACTTATGGTTGTGAAGCATAAAAAGGTGGTTTATGAATGAGCGTAGTGAGGTGTGAATGCCAAGGAGCTGTGTTCCCAGTAGTCTTCCTATTCTTTAACCCTTGTGCTCAGAGTTAATTAAAGTTCATACCAAATAAATCATTTTAAATCTTCATATATTACACCCTGGCGTGCCGTGCTGTCCCCACCCTCAGGATGTGCAAAATGGTGACTGAGACTGGGCGTGGTGGTATGTGCCTATAATCCCAGTGGTTGGGAGGCTGGAAACAGGAGAAACACTACAAGTCTGATCTGTTTCGTGAGACCCTGTAGACCCTGTAGACCCTCTAGACTCTGTACCAAATACATTTAAAAAAAATCTTTATATATTATTATTATGGTTTTGTATGTAATACCAATCATTGAAATCCATCTTTTTGAAAAATGAATATTCTTTCTGTTTTGTTGCAAGGTCTTGTAAATGTAACTGAATAAATTCAAATCAGTGCTACTCAGTAGAAATGTCTTCCTTGATTTTATGGGATTTCAGATCATGTTGAACATTAAAAATAATTCGTACTAAGCCAAGGATTCTCATCCACCTTGAATTAATGTTGTTACCTTGACAGTACTTGGAGAGAATTTGAACTCAGCTACTTTTTTATCCTCTTACCTTTTTTGATCTAGTGGTAAGATGTAGAGGCCTCTCAGCCTTGCTCTGTTTCTTTGAACTATAATAAAAGTAATTGATGAAGAGAGAATTGTACTTGTGACCTTGCCTCCTATACAACATGACCTCATCAATTGAGAAAACTTCTGTCACAGCTCCTCTCTGGACAGTTCTCATCTTTTTATCATCACATAACTGATTTTTGTCATCTTGTAACTCAACTCAGCCACTATCAGTTTCTCATACTCTTTTAATCGTACATCATATTCTTGAATAGACAGTTTGTAGTAGAATTTGTTGAATCAGTTAGCATATGAAGACATGAACTGTTTGACCAAGTTGTCAGGGTCATTTTGAGAACACAGGAATAGTAACATATTGCCACATTTCAAAGTCTTAGGTGTAGTTATTATTAAACTGTGTCTTGTTTTACCCCCAAAGCTACAATTACTTTAACCACTTTGGTTTTATATGTTGGCTTTGCTAAATGTTCTATTTATTTTTCCTCATTGCTGTGACAAAATACTTGACACCCAAAGTTAAAAGGAAGAAAGGTGTGTTTAGCTTGTGGTTGTAGAGGTTTCAGTCCATAAAAGGTTGGCGCCAAGGCAGGGATCACAGAAAAGAAATAGCTCATGGAAAACTGAAGACAGCAAGAGCAAGCAAGCAAGAAAGGAGAAAACAAGCCTCTTTCTGTCCTTTATATTGTATCCAGTATACCAAGATGAAGTTGTTGCCAAACCAGTTAGTGGACTGATTTAGTAATCACACAGCCTTAATTCCAGCATCATACACTCTAGATTCAGCCACCCCTGAAAAAAACCCACCTATGACATCTAGACCCAAACATAGCAGTAAATATACATTTTCTAATGTAATCTATATGAATTTTATAGGCAATGTAATAAAATGTGTAAGTATGTGTTTGACTATACTTATAGCTTACATCTGGATGAACATAGAAGTAAAAGACACATCTATGTAGAAGATACAAGTGCAGTATTATTATGGGCAGAGTAACCAACCATAATTTCAAAGATTTAAAAAAATAACTTGAGTGAGAAATTTAAAATGCTATCACCTATGACTAGTTGTCTTAGAAGTAAGAACTTCTGTTTCAATCAGTCTTCTTCAGCTTGAGCTTCAGCTTCTTCTGAAAGATTTTATAAGAAAAAGATTCTCCTAGTTAAGTCTTAGAAGAATGAGTAGTAGTTCATTAAGAAGACTCAGGCAGGGGTCGGAGAGATGGCTCAGTGGAATAAGTGCTTCCCTGGCAAGCACAAGGGTCTGAGTTCAATCCC
>NDGN011204738.1:0-11844 GCA_002564285.1 Tympanoctomys barrerae | reverse complement strand
GAGCTAAATAAACCTTTCCTTCCTTCATTTTGAGTGTCTGGTATTTGTCCCAGCAACGAATAAGAGTAACTAAGACACTGGTCAACTTGGTGCCGACCAGTGGCTTCTGTACTGGGAAGCCTGGGACTACCAGAGCATCCTGGCCCAGGAGGCACTGGGGGCCTACGTGGTGCTGGTCCCTGGAGACTCCTCTATGCTCGGATGCTTTAGGCGCCCACCAGAGCCAGCACTGGACTGCTCAGTACGACCACTCGCCAGATGGAATCTTAATTTAATGCCATACTTCCCACACAGCCAAGGCTTCTATTAGCTAATGACACAAACAATAATACAGCATCCTGCTGGGAAAAGCATCGCTCCAAACCAAAAGTAACAGAGTTAGGTACTCATGGACAGCGTCTCTAATGCGTGTGTTTTGTGTAAAAGATCAACTTGCCAAAGGATAACGCTCACAGATACAGACTGTGCAAATTCAAACCTTGGAGAATTTTTTCTTTACAAACTCCCTTTATAATAATATAAACACCATCATAAGAAGAGCCGGGTTTTCTACTGATATATCACATCAGCATTGTCAGTGCTGCCACATCCTGTGGCTTGGAAGGACAGCATAAGTAGTGTGAAAGAAAAAGGAAGAATAACTAGCTGAGAAGAAGGGAGCCCTTCAGGCTTCATATTAACAAAAACTACCTTTTCAGGTCCTTCCTCGGTTGGGACAGAAAAATAGTTTCTCAGAGACGTTGGACAACGGGACTGGGGAAACGGCTCAGTGGAATAAGTGCTTGCCTGGCAAACGCAAGGGCCTGAGTTCAATCTCCGGTTCCTCAAAGAGAGAGAGAGAGAGAGAGAGAGAGAGAGAGAGCGAGAGAGAGAGAGAGAGAGAGAGACATTGGACAACAGCCGTGTGCTCCAAGTAAGCTTGACTGTAACACAGGACATCATTCCCTCCAGGCAGCAATTATTTATTATCATGCTGAACACTATATAGGCGGACATTGCTCTAAGGAAGAATTAAGCTTTAAGGGACAGTGATGGTGCTCTGAGCAAATGTGCATCAGGAGTGAATGTGGAGCCTACCTGGAGAGTATCACCGACAGCACCAGAGAAAGGGACACAGGTTGATGACAGAAGACCTGCGGAGAGAAAGCAGCCTTCCTGGAAATCAGTAACCTGGCCCTATGGCACCTGGACCATAATTTTTGCATCTTAGGAAGGAGGACTCAAGCAGGCAAGAATTCATGCATAGCACTCTCAGGAGGGATGCAGAATGGCCCTGTAAGAGTGTCCAGCTCGGCTGGGGTGAGGGAGCAGGACAGCCACCCTGAGCAGGTGACTGCCAAGCCAGTGGGAGATCCTGGTCCCAGAGGTGTGCACAGCTGCATTTTGAAGCAACAGGACATGGGCCTTGCTGAATTTTATACAGGAAATCGAACAAGGTCTGTTTGCAGGGATGGAGCAAAGATCTGTATGACTGTGAGGATGTGGACTGAGGTAGGGAGGGCCTGGGCCTGAGCCACCATGTGGTATCGAGTACAGGTAGAAGTCAGGGCATTTGCTGAAGGCAATCCTTGCTAGTAAGAGAAAAAGAGATGGAGAAGGGAAAAGGAAGCGAGAAGGAACGGACTTTGATGTTTGAGCTCTTCCCCCAACCCCAGGCAAAAACACCTGCTTCCAAAGAGTCCTCTCCTCATATCAGCAGCATGGAGATGGTTGAAGTCAATTAACACTCCACTTTTAAAGAAAATAAACTTTGCCCAACAGCAGAGGCGACACTGAAATAAGAGTTCTGACGATGCACCAAAACAGGGAGAAGTGTCATAATAAAGGACTGCTACACATGGGGACGTACTTGGGAGGTGGTATTAGTGAATTTAGTGACAAGCGGAGAGGGCCGAGGGGAGTGAGAGCCCGAGGTGCTTGTGGGGGTGAACAGGGACACCGCTGTCTCCACAGGTGCTCACGTGGTAGGAGAACAACTCCACTCCAGCCCTCCGGTTCCCTCAAAGGGATGGCCCCTGCAGAGGGCACAGGCACAGGCACAGAAGCCCACTTCCAGGTCAGGCCTTCACTTCAGGCCAGAGCACGGTGCCCTCGCTGAGGGTGTCCCCTGCTACATAAAGTACCACATCCTGCCGACAAAGACCCAAGTCCTCAGCCGGATGTCCACTGCCCAGTGATCTACCCACCTTGTTGTTTCAACACCAACATCACTGATCTTCTTTTGGTTACTTTGTGAATACTTTGCTGATCCCTCTGCCAAGAACTCAAGCAAAAGATTGGGGAGGGATATAGCCTGTTACTTGTGAGCACTCCTGAATGCTTTTGCTGTTTCTTTTTTTTTTTTTTTATTGTAAAGAGTAAAAATAGCCCACCAACCTATTTTGGGCATGGTGGCACACACCTGTAATCCCAGCTCTGGGGAGGCTGAAACAGGAGGATCACTATGCATCCCAGCTGCATAGTGATACCCTATACCAAATGCATAAATCAAAAGAGGAAGGGAGACAGGGAGACAGGGAGAGGGGGAGGGAGTTAAAATAAAAAAAATGCAGCATTTCAAAAATCAAAGTTATAGGATTTCAACAATGAATTTTATAGTGCATAATATTGTCTTCAAAGTAGTCCTTCACATTGCCAGATAAAAGCATGGAAAATTGGTCAAAAACAATTCAAGCATTAACGGTTCCTTTTTGATCATGTCCTCAGATAAGCCTGCGGCCTCTGCCAGACTCCGCTGTGACGGCTCCTCGCAGAACTTGTGACAGCAATGACAGCGGCCCGCACCTATGCACACAATGGTGGCGTCACGTGGTCTCAGACACTCGCGCTCCCAAGAATGGGTTTCCCATGTGGCCCTTGCGCTCACCACAGCAGAGGTGTTCAGTACACTATAGTGAGAGAAAAACAAACATCAGGATGTCTCCTGCGGCCATGAGCTTGGCTTTGCATTCAGGAAAACCTCGCGGCTGCCTGGCTTCCTCCACCAGCAATAGACCAGGCTCTTTCTTGCCCCAAGGAGGCCTGGCTGTGGGACAAGACGCACGGGGAGCTGTCACCGGCTGCTGCCCTGGCTCTCCAGAAGGCGTCATGCCAGCCTCAGGATGCCAGTTCTGATTAAACTCTTTTGACTCTGGGCTTCCCTCTGACAGGGAAGGGGGCCGGGGGTGTTGATTCATCCTACCATGTCGGAAAGTGAAAATAAATACAGTTTTCAGTTATTAGAGACCATGTCTACCAAATAACACTTTGGAACTCTGATGCTGTCTCATTACCCCATAACAACGTGGTTTAAAAAGAACCCACCACTCTTTCCTACTCAATTGGCTCCTGCCATGACCACACAGCTTTTCAAACTCCAGCATTCTGGTTCCAAAATCCACTTGGAATGGCACCATGCCACCCCTCCCACCGTCCCAACCCTCAGCTTGAGAATTAAGGCATGAAACACATGGAAATACAGTGTTCCAATCCATCTAATTAATGCATTAAGTCCCTCATTTACATAGTACAAATTTCCCTTTATGCTCTCAGTTGCTTGGCAATTGCTTGCCTCTAGAAAATACATTAGCAGTTAAACTGCAGCTTAACAATAAGGAGGATTGTAACAAAGACATCAGCCATATTTCAAAAGCCATGTTTCAGAGAGGAGAGTGAGGACCCGTCGTGGGAAGGGACTTCCTATCTTGGCGTACTCTAAGCCCTCAATTTTGAAAAATCGAGGAAAGTAACATAGATAACTCTTGCTGGCAGGAGGGATATCGATTGAAGTCTGTGGCGCAGATGCAGCAGCGGAATCCACAGAGCATCTCCCCAGATGCATCTCTGTCACGAGCAGCACAGCGGGGAGGAGGCCGTCTGACGGTACAAGGCAGGAGGACAGAAGGGTGTGTCCACCACCCCATCAGGAGAAGTGGGTCTCCTTAGAACCGAGGCCCTTCCGAACGGGTAGACTGCGAATGAAACGTGTAACAAGGAACTCACAGAATGCTACCAAGCCCTGTACTGAAGCACTGGAAGGAAAAAAAAAAAAAAAAAAAACAGATGGAGAGGCAACTTTGATCCTAAATTAATCCCAGCTTGTGCCAAAACTGCACGTGCTCCCTCAGCTCAAAGGAGGGCGTGGCTGGGGAGGGGTGCTGCGCATGCCCATAGGAGCTGGGCCACGGAACGTAGCAGTCGGCTTCCTGCCTGGCTCTGTCGCAGGGTGTGCCAGGAGCCCCGGAGGCGAGGACCAAGGAGGAAAAGTTGATCAGATTTAACATGAAAACAGTACGGGCAAAGCAGCATGACCATAATCCCATCGATCATGGCGAACCCGTGGCCCCATTCTCAGCTTTAGAAACCCAGAAAGACGTTTCCGAAGGCGCGCTTGAAAATGCTCACCAAAATGTGGGAAAGGGACCTTGAGGGACAGCTCTCGCGCTGTCACATGCTGGCCTGATTGAAAAATAGTGGCGACCGCATCACTGTCTCACAGTGAGATTGTGTGTATCTGTCACTTTCCTATAACACGTGAAAATACACAGAAAATATTTTATGTATGGAAAAATTATTAAGATGTATTATGTATATGTGACAAGTCCTGAGGAATGAAAACATTATATACTGCAAATAAATATATAACATATAATAAGTATATTATATATTATATAAGTATATTATATATAATAAGTATATAATAAACATTATATACTGCAAATTTTTATCTACTGATAAAAATCAACTTTTTTGTGTGTGGTACACAGATCAAACTCAGGACCTTGTGCTTGCCATGCAGGCGCTTATGCCACTGAGCTAGCTCCTCAGCCCAAAAATGAACATTGTAAAAATGAAAAAGAAGTTTATTTTTCTACTTACCAAAAGGCTGGAAAGTAGGAATTTTTACTGTCCTCCCTTTTAAGATAAGTTCATTCAGTTTCAAAATAATGCAACTATTATTTGTCCCATATAGCAAACAAGAAATTTGCAGAATTGTGGCAAATGCAGATTGTATGATTCTGAACCCAAGCTCCAGAGGAGGAACAAATGAACACACTGTGTCACATCACACTGCATGTGAGATGGTTAGTCTTCTAGCACACAGTCTCCCACGCAGTGTATGAAAGTCAGGACAAAACGGCCCGATTGTCTGTGATGGCACTAGAGTGGAGTGGGCCCTCTCTGGGGATGTGGCTCTTTAATGTGTACTACTTACACAAATCTTAATGAAACAAAAGTAAAATGGGAGAGGAGAGGCAAAAGAAGTTGGGCCGCATCATAAAGGAAAGAAATGGGGCCAAACAAGCCCACACACGCACAGTGTGTCAGCTCAGCTCGTTCTCCCCGCGTGCAGGCACCGCCTGGGGCTGCGGTGCACATGCACTGCACACGTACGATGACCTGCAGGACCGTGACACGGCCTCCAGGCACCCGACCACTTCCCCAGCTACCACAGCTTTCTGTGCAGGAGAAAGGCTGACTGGTTCCTGTTTACTTCTCCCAGACACCCATTCCAGAGTTAGCTTTCTTCTCCTCCTCCTCCTCCCCCCTCCCCCTCCCCCTCCCCTGCCTCTCCTTTCCCCTCCTCCCCCTCCTTCCTCTCTCCCTCCTCCTTCCTCCTCTTGTACCTCTGCTGATCTCCATAGTTGCCAGGCACTCTTAGGAAGTCTCTTGTTGCTGCTTGGTTTCCACCACAGCCAAAGACTTTGGAATCCTGCTGGCAAAACCTTTCCGCCACAGCAGAGATACCTGGCAGAGATCCCGGTGCTGCCAGCACGGGAAGCCCTGATTGTCATTCCCTGCTCAGAGTCCCTAAGGCCTGATGGAACCTCACAGTTACCTCTGGCCGTGGCCCCAGCTCTGCTCCCCCTCTGTTACTCTCCTTACAAAGGTTCCAGGGCCCCCAGGCTAACGCCCTGCTGTCTGCCTTCCGGGCCTCCCCTGTGGTTTGTCATCTTTCGGATAGTCCGGATCTCTCTCAACCTGTGTTGAGAGAGTGTTTGCCTACAAACACCTTTCAAGTCTCAGTCTAGCTTCTCTCTGCAGGGCAAGAGCAGAACGTTTCTCCCTGGCCGCCCTGCCTCTGCGCTGCGGGCCAAGCTCCAGCTGCTCTGCAGCCGTGTGCAGCACTGCGCAGCCTCGCCGGCAGCAGCGCAGACCGGCAACAGCGCAGAGGTCACCTGCACTGTGCTCCGACTGTGTGCAAGGCAGTGGCAGCCCCGTCCCGCAGCCCCAGGGGCCAACCCAGTGGTCCTGGGAAAAGATAAACAACCAGCCCTTCTAGGGTGAAGTCCCCTGACTGGCAGTATTTGTCAAATTCTGTGGTGTAAATTCTCTGCCTGCCGCAGCAATGATTCCAACCTCATCTTGCCAAGTGTGGAGTCAGAAGGCGTGGTACGGACAGGGACACTCCCGTGTCCTACGACATTTTCATCCAGTGATAAAATATATCCAAGCTCAACAGCATAGACAATAATAACACGCAACCATAACTCAACCCTTAAGAAGAAAAAAAAAAAGAATTTGATTATCATTAAATCTTTCTTAAAAATGATTTCCATATTCATCAGCATATATCATTTAAATTTTAATTAAAACAACACTGAGATTTCATCTGATCCCAGAAAGAATAACTATCTTCAAGAAGCCAACCAGTAACAAATGCTGGAGGGGCTGTGGGGGAAAAGGAGCCCTTCTGCACTGTTGGTGGGAGTGCAGACTGGGGCAACCACTGTGGAAACCAGTGTGGAGATTCCCCCAAAAACTAGGATTAGAGATCCCACTGAACCCAGCTATTCCCACGATGGGTACTTTTCCAGAACTGAAAACATCATACCGCAATGATAAAGGTGCACCCATGTTTATAGCAGCACACTTTGTCTTAACTAAATCTTGGAAACAAGCCAGGGCCCATCAACTGAGGTATGCACAAAAAAGATGTGATATTTTTATACAAAAGAGTATTATCTGTAAGAAAAAAAAAAAAAGATAAACTTGAGGCTTTTGTAGGTAAATGGATGCAACTAGAGACCATATTCATAACTGAAATAAGTCCAGCCCACGTGTGTAAATGCCGCATTATCTTCCTAGTGTAGGAATCTGAAAAAGTAAATAAAATTGGAAAAGCACTATAGACATTACGAAAGGGAAAGAAACTGTTCAAAGGGAAGGAACAACTGTGATGAGGAAAAGAAAAAAAGAAGGCAGCGAAAAGCAAATACACGCGTGTGCACCCCGCGTAGCTTCACTGACTGGACCGCTGATGTCTCCTGGCCTAGCGAAAGGAGCATCTCTCTCTCTCTCTCTCTCTCTCTCTCTCTCTCTCTCTCTCATTTTTTTTATGATTTTTTTCACCAATTTTACATGCTTATGTCTGGTAGTCTGAACAACCAATTTAAGACCAAAACATGCAATATAACAACTATTGTTGAATTCCTATCATTTTGTTTAGCAAAATTCAATATCATATCTAATATTGTTTACACTATCTTTTGTATTCTCTTTAAAAAAGTTAATTTTTTTAAAAAACTTAGTAATGGCTGTGTTTACCAAACAGCTGCAAACTCCTGGAAATGTATGTTTATTGTTCTTAGATGGGGCTAAATGTGTGAGTCATTCCAGTGAGCCTTTCCGGGCCCTTGAGACTCCTGGTGTGACCTTGGAAGAACTGGGTTGACAGCTGGAAGTGTGGTTTTTTCGTCTGAAACATGACCATACATTACGAGGGCTTGGAGAAGATAGAATGCTCAAGGACGTGTCTCAAAAGCGCTGCTCCCCCCTTCAGTAGTATTAGCTCCATTTTTTGAGGCCCCACAGCTCTTAGTACTGTGTTTTGATTTTGATAAGAGCTGGGTATTTATTTTCAGAATATATTAAGTTGCATAAATTACAAGCTTTGTTTTATTCCTGAATATTTCCTTGTGGGCAAATTTTAGGGTTGATAGCCAGAAAATACAGTAATACACGTCACTAAGTCACTGGAGTATGGGGGCTACCCTCTTTTATCTGTCTGTCTATCGATCTATCGATCTACCTACCTATCTATCTCTGTACTGATCTTAAACTGTCAGGGTTCACAGTAGTACAGTATTTAAACTCAGTGACTTTTGTTTATGTAAAACAGCACAACGTTCTCAGGAATGTTTGCTTTTGTAACAGGTGGTGTTTGAGTGTAGAGTTTGATTCATGATTCACTAAGAAAAGTCATGCCAGAGCGGCTACCTTCAGATTGCCTACACCTTTGTGTTCAGAGTAGCCTTTCTAAAAGGTTCTCAGGTGCTTCGAGGCCATTCACCAGGACAGGGAAGCTGAGGAAGAAAGAGGGCTCTCAGTGGGGGCCTTTTGTCCACAAGTACTGACTTTTGTCCACAAGCACTGGCTGCACTTGGCCAAATCCAGTGTGCTAGCACCGTAGAGGTGGAACACACACGCTGTCGCTCTGAAGGCAAGTCCCACCTTGTCCAGACTCGCTGAAATCTCCTCTGTTGGAGCCAGCCGGAAAGGAGTCTTGACTGTGAGCCTCTGAAGTGATGCTACATTGCGAAGCTCATGACTCTGCCTCTTTACGTACTTAGTGTGTTCGTACCCACTCCGTTGTGGACCTGGCAGGTCTCCTTGCGTCAGCAGTGTTTCGTCTCTTCTCCCACGCCCTCGGTGCCTTTTCTATGCACTCTTCTATCAGCCTCAGAGAAGTCCGTTATCGCCTTCATCCTGAACAACACACACTGCCTCACTGGTCCATTTCATTGCTCTTCTTCCCCTTGCGGCTAAGCTTTTAAAGTGCTTATCCAAGCCAGGTGTAGTGGTGTGAGTCTGTAATCTCAGCGGTCTAGGACATTGAGGCAGGAAGATCACCAGGTTTAATCCCAGTCTTGGCAACATCCGGAGACCCTGTCTCAAAATTAAGAAAAATAAAATTTTAAAGGTATGAGAATATAACTCAGTGAAAAGGTGCTGGGTTCAACTTTCAGTGCCACCAAAAGAAGGAAAAGGACTCCTCCATCTGCTCCTGCTCCCCCTCTTCCTCAGTACCCTGAGCTCCATGCAGTCAGCGTCTTGGTCCATTCTACTGGACCTTTCCACCCACAGCCTGTGGTTTCCTCAGCTCCCGACCCTGGACACGTTCACCGGAACCTATGCATCCTGGCACTCTTTGTCCCTTCTTACATCTTCTCGCATCCTTCACGTGTTCTCTGACTCAGCTCTCCCACCTTGCTGGTGATTTCCCTGTCCCAGTCCCAGGCCCTCATCTTCTATAGCCCTGTTTGCCCCTGGATTACACCTGCATATGCAAATCCCCAAGATGTGCTCAAGCAGTGCCTAGCGGCCCTCCCTAATCTCTCTTTGTCTTCCTTTTTCAGGGGAGAAGGGCTGGGTTCCACTTTTTCACTAATGGCATTATTACCTGCCCAGGAAATTAAAGTTAACACTGCACAATCAGCTTTGGCTTATGCTTTCATTCAGGCCCGCACCCCAGCAAGCAGGAAGTCCCTCTGTCTGTCCCCAGGTGCTTCCTATAAAGCTCTCCACGGTGTCTAACCTGATGCTGCAAGGCAGTCTTCTATCTCAGTGGCTGCTAATGGCTTGGGTTTGTGCTAGCTCTCCAAGCCACACCCCACCCCCTAGCTTGTCAGCCCTGGGGACTTGGGGAAGTGATTGATCTTGCAGGCTATCATGGTGCGATTATAAATGAATAGCATTACCCTGACGTGGAGCATGCAGTAGGTAGGATCTCGCTGACAGAAGACCATGAGGCTCGACTTTGGGGACTTGAGCTGCTCCCTCGCCCCTTCCGCTCATGCTCTCTCACTGGCCCTTTCCCATTCTCTCTGTTTCCCAGGTGTCCTAAGGCCAGCAGCTTCCCTCCCCACCACCCCTTCCACTCTGCTGCAGCTCAGGCCTGCAGCCAGCCAGCCCGGCACCTCAGAAACTGTGAGCCAGGTCTCACCTTTGGGCCACCAAGCCGCTTTCCTCAGGTGTCTTGTGACAGTGATGGAAAGCTGACTAACAAGAAAACTTTTCCTCCCCAGCCTGTCCCACAGTGAGCTGCTAATGCCAATATTTCTAAGCAAAATCCTGTTCACCTAGAGTCATGCGTCCCTGACTGCCGTGGATGGAGAGACTCCTGGCCCAGGATTCAGATCACTCACTTGGCCACCACTGTCTTCCTGGTTGGCTCCCATGAGAGTCCGCTCCCCAGTGCCTGCTCTGCTCCTGCCGCACAGCCCCCACCTCTGCTCCAGCCACAGGTGCCCTCGGCCCTGCCGCTCCCTCCGACGGTCAGTCTGTTCTTCTCCATTCATTCTCCCGTGGTTTGTTGCAGAGCCAGTGTGGGCCTCCGCTTTCCAGAGGACTTCTCCAAGCCCCCCTCAAGTTATGCCACCTCTCCCCCAGTGCCTTGCTGAGTACTCCCATGGCATTTTGAACTGAATCTCCCCCAGCCTTTTCTAAAAATGATGTATGTGTGCATGTGTAAACGCGTGTGCAGCCGGCCTGCGAACAGGGCTTTACGTCTTAATTATGTTTTTATCGCTCCCAGCACCACCGAAGTGCCTTTCAGGAGACGAGGCCCCTGGGAATTCGATCAAGAACCTCCCCCTTCAGTGCGGCCGCTGTGCAGCCCAGGGCCGCTGGCTCCCGCCGCAGCCACCTGAAGCAGCACAGCCTGTCCTGCTCCCCTGTCCTCTGCAGGCCCGGCCGCTTTTACTGTACCTAGATCTTGGCCTCATATTTATTTTGCAGTCAGGTGCTTTACATAAATTAGGTGAATTAAGACTCAGCAATCCAGGACACTTCCAGCCAGAAGCCTTGGGAAATCCCATGACACAGACCCAGTGTGTCACTCCAGAGACACATAATTAAATTGCACAAACCTTTAAACACAGCTGCCTGGTTTAGATCTCTTCCCTGTCCTGAAGCCTACGGACCCAACAAATAAAAGTTCAGTGAGCTCCAGCTGAAAACTCCCGGAGCTGGGAAGATTCGTACCACGACTATGGATGGAAATGCAAACATTTTCCTTCTTTTTTTTCTTTTTTCTTTTCTTTGTATTTTAGGGAAGGGTCTACAGGGTGTTCAGAGTCTCATTACTAGATCAGACTCAGTGATCCGCCTGTTTACAGCTTCTCAAGAGCTAGAATTACAGGTGTGCGCCACCATGCTCAGTCTCAATTACTGTCCCAGTGCACCCCAGAGGCAAGCCTGGCATAGCAAGCTGGGGATGAAACCCCGGCCCCTGCGCCTGCGCCTGCGCCTGCGCCTGCGCCTGCCTGCAGGCGCTTTAATCTGCTGAGCTATTTGCCGGCCCCTTTTTTCCCTTCTATTCTTTCTCTTTCTTTTTTTTTTCCTTGTCCTTTCCTTTCCCCCCTCCCTTGAAACAAAGCTTTTGTAAATAAGGAGGGGAAAAGGGATTAAAGAGAAGAGAGGGAAGTGGGAAAAAATCAGGATATACCATGTGCAGGTACAAATTCCCTGTGATGAATATGATCGTTATGCATAACTAAATGTACCAATGAAGTATCAATCAATAAATAAATACAAACAGTATTTCTAAAGATAAAATGACTATAAAAATTTAAGCAATAAGCAACACTTAGAGATCTCCTACTGCAACAAGGGAACACATAATATATATGTATATCTTACCATTCTGCTAGAACTCTAGAAGTTAGGAGGCAATTTTCTTTGAAACAGTTCTTTATTGAGAAATATATAAGGACGGTTTTGAATTGGTATGCTATTTCAGTATGTAGCAGATTTCCTCAACTATTTGGTAGTAATTGTAACTAAATAAGCTCCAAATGCAGGCACATTGCTCTGAAAAATTAGAACAGTCCTTAAGCTGTGTCACCTTTTCCAAGGGTAGCC
>NDGN011204695.1:0-10363 GCA_002564285.1 Tympanoctomys barrerae | reverse complement strand
GCATTGCCCCCCATCAATGCTTTCCCTCCCCCACTGTAATAGTCTTTCGAGACACTTACAGATGACACTGGTCCATGTTTGCTTTGTTTGATTCTATGGGCCTGCATCTTTTAAGCCAAGCCCCAGGTCTCTGGCTTAATTCTAACACACCTTCCCTCCCTCCACAAACACAAGGGCTGTCCTTCACTCTTAGCCTGGGGCCAGCTCCTCCCGCACAGTTCCGGGACAGCAAAGTCGGCCACACCCTTGGCTTGTACTCAGACCCTTCTGCGCATCCTCTGCCAGTCTCTGCTCCGTGCCCTGTGATGTCCCCTGCTTCAGCGTGTCTGTCACTCATAACCTGATAAGCACTTACCACGAAGCACTGCACCCGGCCAGCCTGGTGCAGACCCCAGCCCAAGGACTGGATCTGGTCTCCAGTTCAGGTCCTGAAGTCCTCCCCTTCCCACTATATCTCAAAATATGGAACAAAAACTCCCTAAAACACATCTGCTGAAAAATAATAAGTAAGTAGTGGGCTAAGGACTTTCACAAAGCCAATGGCAGCCAGGGCCGCTTGCAGGGTTTATAACATTAAACAAATTATAAACAACATATTTGCCCTTCCTTAGAGAAAAACTTTACAAATTTGGCCTAATTACATGAAAATACCATTATAAAACATTTAGACAAGCAATCTAAAACTTAATGAATCAATGTAGTTAGATCTCAAAAATGTGCTGCTTAAACATTTTGACTTAAGTTGCTCTAAGGGTTGCGCAAATTAAATTCCCAGTATGTTAGCCTGTCTCCAGATTCTGAACTATGAGGCATATAAGACAACGTGGTAGCAACTTTCCTCTGATCCTGATATTTTGTGAGTAGGTTGGATTAAACAGTGATTATCTCTGTTTGAGTGTCTTTACTACTTTCTGCTGTGGCAACAACTCCCATCACAGGTTCTGCCAAGTTGAAAGTCATGCACACACATTGCTGGAAGCCTAAGCTTGTTGCTGAAGTCACTTTGTACTCCTGAAATGCTGGCTTTGGTCCTTTACATTGTTTCTAATAACCAACACCAACATGAGCTTGCATGGGGAATGATAGCTTGCCCAATGGCAAACATTTTCACTATAGCTTTGCAGAAGCACAATCATAGGATGACCTCTGTCTCCCCAGAACCTAAGTGTCATTGTCTCTTTGCTAGGAGAGATGCTATTAAGGGCTTCAAGTCTAAGTTCTTTTATGCTATTTGTTTCCTTGATTCTAAGAATTTTCAGAGGAAGTAAACTAAGACTACTTCTTGTCCTTCTGCCCCACACTGAAGTGGCACCTCCATAGAGTCAGAACATGATATTATGGACAAGGCCACCAACACTTGAGCCTGGGACAACATCCAGCATTCCACACCTAACAGGCTGTTGACATAGCCAGAGGAACTTGAAGAATAATTAATGAGAAAGTTTTGACACGAGCAAGGAACTGTTTGACGATTCATCTTGGAGAGAAACACTATATTTTATAACATCACTACACATTCACCCAAATGGCTAAAATCAAAACAGTTCACAATTCTCATTACTGGTGACAAAGTGGCACATTAGGAAGTCTCCTTTTCATCTAGTGAAAATACAGACAATAGAACCACGTTGGAAAGCACTTTGGCAGCTTGCTTACCTAGTCTTACCAAACTATGCTAAGGTATTATGCAACAAGTTGAAAATTCAAGTCCGCACAAAAACTTGAACATAACTATTTATAGCAGCTTCTTTTCTAATTGCCAACATGGAGGCAATTGAGATTTTCTTTAGTGAATGAGTTGGTAAATAAATTGTAGTGCACCCATTCAACAGAACTCATCAGAGGAGTCTAGTACTCATGGTCTGTTTTCTCTCCCCATTAGTCTTCCATATCCCCTCTCTCTGGAAGTTCCATACTATCACCTCTCTTGTGAGGCTGTTTCCTATGCTTTCCACGCAGATATTCCCTTATGAGATACTGAGTTCTTTCAGGGACCCTTCAAACCCCTAACTAACTCCTCTAGTGATCTTACCATGAAGGTATGAGCTAGCAATTCTGATCCCACTGTACATGGACCAAGCCATGGAAGCATTGGACTATGGATGATAGGAGCCAGAGTTCTCACAATTGGAAGACAGTTTACAGATAAGCAAGAGGAGGAGACTAGAGTGATAAATATGATGGTAGATTAGAGGTGGTGACATCAATATAAACCCACATATAGTTTATGTAGATGCATGGTTACATATAGAAATGCAGACATAAGTGCTACATTAAATATATATTATATATATATATATTCTTCTTGATATATATATATATATATATATATATATATATATATAGCCACCCAGTGAGCCTGTGATGAAGAACACACCTAAGCACCCAGCAGACCCTGGTTTCCCATATTGGTCTCCAATAAAAAGAATGAGTTCCCTTAGAGAAATTGTTGAGTCTAAAACTAGGCTGAAAATACAGAGATCAGCCTGGAGCATGTTATAGTGAGACAATAAGGGAATGATGTAACACACACACACACACACACACACACACACACACATGTACATGCAGACATGCATACACAGTGATGGGCTGTTGTGAACTGAATGTGTGCATCCTCTTAAACTTTCTATGCTAAGACCCTAAGCCCTAATGTGATGGCTCTAGTCCTCGGGCCTTGGGTGGTGGCTAAGTAATAAAAAGGGAGCCCTTGTGAGCGACATTAATACCTGAAGGATGCCAATGGGCTTCTGCCCTTGTCTTGGCTACTTTTCTCTCATTGCTGAGACAAAATACGTGGCACACAAAATGAGGAAGGAAAGGTTAATTGCGCTCCCAGGGTGTGGAGGTTTCAGTCCATAATCAGCTGGCTCCAGGGGAGGGTGGCGTGGCACGGGGCAGCCATTCAGGGTGGAGGAAGATACAAAAGCAACAAGAGCAAACATCGGGAGGAGCACACAGCTTCTCCTCCCTTCTGATTGATGCAGGCTCCCCAGGTCAGGACAGGTATTTTGTAAGGTGGCTGCACTGCCACACCATTCCCAGTCCCTCCTCTTGCAAGGACTCAGGATGGTTACAGAGGAAGGACCCTGGCCCCTGCTCAGTCACTTAGTTGATCTTCTAAACTTCTGAAATTTACAGAACGTACCAAGGATAACAACGCACCCCTTGTCAACTTGGCAGCCAGAAACATTACTCTAAACCAATTTCCAGATAAAAGACATGCTTATTCTTAACATTTCATGTTATGGCAAAGGTTTAATACTCCTTAAGAATCAGCATCAAGTCTATAAACATTGTATTACATTCGAAGCACAAAATTTCCCCTCTGTTATCTCAAAGACTCCTACTCATTCTTTTATGCACAAGATACCTTGGTCCATCTGCAAGAGTTGCCAAAGTCCTTAAGTTTCAACTTTGCTGAAAGGAGTACAAAGATTCCTCCGATATGTAAGGCAAAGATAAACATTTTTATTACAAAAGTTACAAACAGGGGAATAAAAAGGATCATGATCAAAGCAAATCCAAAATCCAGCAGGGCAAACACTCATTCCTGTAGTTCCATGTGCAGCATCTGGAGCCATTTGAGTCAAGCTGTGAGCTCCAAAGGGCCTGAGCGAGTCCACCCCCTGGCGCTTCTGGTACTCAGCACCCACAGCTTCTGTTGGGCCTGCTGTGCTCCCTCCTTGCTGCTTTCCTTAGATGACCCGTGCTCCTGACTTTTCTAAGCTTCTGGGTTCTCCGCTGCACCTTTAGCTTCACACACTGCCCTCTCAGGGGCACACTGCTTAGCCTTCTAGGCCTTCTTAAACCAAATCAGAAGCCTTTTTAACCCCACAACTCTTGCATTCTGCACGCACCTGAAATCAACACTATGTGGCTGATGCCAAGGTCTGCCGGCAGCTGGAGCAGTAGCCAGGCTTTCCTCTTTCTTGGCTGTAGTGCCTGAATGGCTGGGCACTCTGAATCCAATTCCGAGGAACAAATTTTCTATGCTGCTGCCATCCTGGTACAGGGTGCTCTGTGGTTTTCTCTTAAAAGCAAAGCCTTTCACTTCTACCGTTTCGAGGCTGCAAAGTGCAGAGCCCTGCTGCTTCTTGCGAGGCTCTCGGCCCATCTGTTGTATTTTCCTGTTCCTTCTCAGCAGTGGAGATCCCCGCTCTATGTTCGCAGCTCACAGATTTGCTGTAGCTTCCTTTCTGTTCAAACTTACAACACTTTAAATCATTCTGATGGGCTCCTTGGTTTTGATTCTCAACATAAATCTAGCTAAAAGCCTCCACCAGTATCTATACCGCTGCTTCAATATTTGAATATTTTAAAATTTCTCTTAAGGCCAGTCAGATAGCTCAGTGGATTAAAGCACCTGCTTAGGCAGATGCAAGGAAGGAGTTCGATCACCAGCATGGACAATTGAGACTAGGTATGGTAGTTCCCAGCTATAATCTCAGCACTTGGGAGGCTGAAAACAGGAGGATCACTATTAGTCCAATCAGTGTAGTGAGACCCTGAAAGCCCTGTACTAAATATATTTTAAAAAAAAAATTTCCTCTGCCATATTATATAGTCTCTTTTCCTTAATCTTAGTCTCAGGAAAAGTCTCTGGACATGACCAAAATTCACATAAACTTTCTGCCAAGCCATAACACACATTATCTGAAGTCCAGCAGCAATCAATTCCTTCTTCCCAGAAGAAATCTCCTGATCCTGGTCTTTACCAATATTCTGTACTTCTGAGCTCTGTCCAGAATCACCCATGCAGAAGAGCCTAAGATGTTCCAACATGACTCTTTCAGACAACATCTTCAAGCCTTTACCGTCTCCTCCCACAAGCCATTCCCAAGGGGTCTTGAGCCACAAGGCCAGGTATGGTCACAGAAACAATCCCACTTTTCTGGTACCAAATACCATCTCGGTTACATTTCTCTCATTATTGAGACAAAATGCCAGACACCCAAAATGAAGGAAGGAAAGGCTTATTTAGCTCATAGTTTGTAGATTTTTCAGTCCAGAATTGGCTGACTCCAAGGCAGAGGACATGACAGAGGGACAATTTGTGGCAGTGGAAGATACCAAAAGCAACAGGAGCAAAGAGGCAGCAGTCTATCCTAGACCTTTACCAGAGCCCAACTGCATGGGCCTCCAACTTGGGCTTTGGCCTCCAAGCACGAGAAAATAATTTCTGCTGTTTCTAAGATATGAAATCCATGGTATCATACTACAGAAGCCTAAATGGGACAGATGCCAATTAAGCACTTCCGTGCCCAAAGTTAGTATAAAACCAGTAGCAAAATGCATACCATAGTATTGGTCTGTAGATAAATATTCATAAGTTGCCTCTAATTAAAGGAGTAATTGATTAAATAACAAAGCAATGACACAAATCTACTAAATAAAGGAACTCTAAATTATTTATATAGATTTCTGACCTCAAAGAGGTAAATCCAAATCTTTCCTCCTTAGATGTAGCCTGCATGTGTTGACATCCTCCTGAATGGCACAGATTGAAAGGAGAAATCTCCATCCCTGTGGGTGATTGAGGTCAGGGTCCGCAGTGAGAGGTTAGGTGACAGTAGTGACCTCCAGAGGGGAGGTAGTGAGGACAATCCTGCACTGTCCTACTGGACACGCGCAACTCCAGGCCAATAGCAAGTGTTGCACATGTCCATTTAGGAGCACTCTATGAATTACCTGACCAGGAATCCAAAATAAGAGACTGAGCCACTATCAACCCCCAAGACCCGCCCGGAAGGACACAGTGACTACATGTCACATGGCATCTTGGAGGATAGACAGAAGAGGGATGTTTGGTTAAAATCAGGAGTGATTACACAGTATTGACTCATTAACTGGTACCTAGTGTCTCTCACTGCTGAGACAAAATGCTGACACCCAAAATTAAGGAATGGAAAGTTTACTTGGCTCACAGTTTGGCTCACAGTTTGTGGAGGTTTCTGTCCATCATCAGCTGGCCCCGAGGCAGGGTGACCTAGCACAGGGGAAAGAGTTCAAAGCAGCAGAAGACAGCAAAAAGAATAAGAGCTAGACGTAGGGAGAAGCCAGCCTCTTTCTCTCTCTTCTGTTACAAGTAGGCTACCTCTCCTTTCCCAGGGTACTATACACCCACACCATCTGCAGCCCACCTCTTATACAAGCTCAGGATGTTTACAAAGTAAAGATCGTGGACCAGGCTGAGTCATTTAGCTGACCCTCTAAACTTCTGATGTGGACTCACTGTATCAAGCAAATTAAAAAGTAAGGTAGCACATGCAGGTAGGTATGAATACTGGGAGAATGCTGAGTTCCCCGAATATATGAAAACTCTATACTATGCAATTTTCTACAAATCTCTAACTGCTCTAAAATAGATGGGAATGTTATTCTATGCCTTGTAACCAGCCAATTACGGACTGAAACCTCTACAAACTGTAAGATAAATAAAGCTTTCCTTCCTTACTTTGGGGTGCCAGGTATTTTGTCTCAGCAATGAGGCCAATATAAAGGAGACAGAATTTGGTACCAGACAGCAGGGTCTTTGCTGTGACTACCCCTGACCATGTGGTTCAAGATTAACCCAGATTGGAATCACGGCGGTAGTGGGACATTTACAAATCGGTTGTTAGGTTTTAGATTGTCACTGTCTCACAAAGTCTCAAGGGCCAGGGCGGGGCTTTAGGAAGGTGATTGGGTCACTGCGCTCCTCAGCGGATCCACCCAGTAAAGAGCTCCGAGGTGAAGAATCTGCTGTTGGGGGTGAGTCAGGTCTGGCAAAACCAGGGAGTGTGTGTCCTCCCTGGGCCCTGTCTTTTATCTCAGCCCCCGACTACCAAGATGCTCCCCCATGCCCTTCCTGCTCTGGAACCTCCAAATCAGGATCTGAATTCTCTAAAAGCCGTGAGCCAAGATAACCTTGTGTTCCTTTTAACTGTAGTATCCAGTATTGCTCAGCGATGGGAAACTAAGACGTGGTTTTCTCATTTTGCCGACGCTGCCAACATTAGATTCAAAAGATGGAAAGAAACCTCGCAGGGGTGTGGAGTGCGAGGTTAACTTCATGAAACGCAGAGTGAGAATCCCGAAGTACTGTTTGCAAAGAGCACACTACCCGGGACACACACACACACACGCACACACGCACACACGACCCAGTGCCAATCTCCTCAGAGGAGGGAAGAGGCAAGAGAAGAAAAGCTGCAGATAGTTCATCACAAACGTTTTTAAGAGATGTTTAAAAATGAAGAATATGCTAGGGCAAGGGAATAGCAAAGCGCATTACAATCGAAGTGGCAGTCCGCGTACAGCCTTGTTCTCAGAGGCGATTTACACTGCCAGGGCCTGCAATGTGTAGCTCAGAGCAACAGGTGGTCGCAGCCCAGGACCAGAAAGCATGACCTTCAAGATGGGGTTGTTCAAGATTAGGCCCTTGGAGGACCAGGTAAATGCCTCAGCAGAGTAAAGCACCTGCGTAGGCAAAGCGCAGTGGCTGGATTCGACCCCCAGCGTGCCGCGCCGGCCCCGCCCCCGGGACGCGCTGAGATGGCGATTGAGACTGGGAGTGGTGGTACGTGCCTGTAATCCCACCACTTGGGAGGCAGAAAACAGGAGGATCACTATGAATCTGATCCACGGAGTGAGAGCCTATGGACCCTGTAGCCGGTAGACCTTGCATTAAATGTATATATTAGGCCCTTGGGCCGTGCCTGATCCGATATCATAGAGGCCTTGCAGAGGAGGAAAGGTGAGCGCAGACACCACCACAAGCCCACAGCTTGCCACACACCGCCAGCATCAGAAGCCAGGACAGGCACAGAGCACGTTTGTTCCCACGGCTCTCAAACGACTGAATTTTGGACTAATTTCTGTCCTGCGGGACCATGAGATGCCGCTCACCTTGAGTGGCACCTTAGCAAATAAACACACATAGAATTTTAGAATTTTAGAAAATCAACACGTATGGCCGCCCCGCCTACCTCTTCACTGGCTTGTTTACTCCCTGGCCGGAGCCTGGCAGTTCCTCATTCTAAGGCCTCCTGCAGGCAGGACAGGACCACCCGCCTCCCTGAAAGAGAAAGCACTGGCTGCTCAGGGGCATGAACAGGTCCTCCTTCCCTTGCCGACCTTACCCCACCTCCCAGGGCAGCAGTGCCTGCGGACCCCCGCCCTCCTCTCCACCGCTCCACTCCAGCACCATTTGTATCCACTGAACACCCTGCTCCAGTGCTGCCTGTGTGTGCACTTTGCACCGTAAAGTCTTTTAGGCATGAATTATGGATGGTTAACATATCATTTCAGTATTTACTTACGTTATATGACTTGCTCGTTTCAGTGTCGAAAGTAAATATAATTTATGTCTGGGGCCGTCCTGTGTGTTTGTGTACACCACACAAATGGATAATCCACTGAACTAGTAAGTGCTCAAGAGCCAGGCGGCCAGCAGTTCAGGAGCCATTTGTCCTCCGGGCACACCAGTGTGGGAGTGTGACGCATGTGTATAATCCTCTGCAGGTGACATGGCGATGGGCTCTGGCCACCCTGGGACAAGGATGTTTCTGCCTATACTCAGTGCCCTGCGGTCTCGTTTGGATCTCGCAAAGCAGAAGATCCCGTAGCTCTGGAGGCGCCTGGATGGAGGGTAAAGGAAGACTCCCAGAGCCCAGGCCAAGGAGCCCTGGAGCTCATTTCCACCTGTTCTAGACTGAAGGACAGCAGAGAAGCCACACTGTTGTGACTCATGTAAGGCTGGGGAGGCTGGATGTCTGGGGACAAAAGAGATCAGGGTGGGTGCGGACCAGGAGAAGGAACTTCTGGGCACCAAGGAGGGGACCCTGTGTGCAAACCCTCTGGATGCCTCCCTGGGGGCTTCTCGGTAGCAGCGGCTGTCCAGAGGGGCAGACAGGGTGACCTCCTCTCTCAGGGTCCTCTGTCACAAAGCACAACATTGTGACACAGGCATGACATAGCACACGTGCCCAGCAACACAGCAGCCTTCTTAGCAATGCCAATCTGAGTCCTGTCGTGGCCCCCATCCCACTAGTGGCACTGTCCAGGAGGCCACCATTGCTTGGGGAATTGTCCTATGGCTGTTGTCCCACAGGAAGTGGCTTCCATCGTGGAAGGAGTGATGGCTTGACCTCTGGAAAGACGCACGTCTTGGAAATGGATGCAGCTTCCTCGCCTCTCCTGCTGCTGTGAGCAAGAGCGCCTGAGGGGTGGAGTGCCAGTTACACTCCTGCTGTCTCCCGTCATCCTCCTAACACAGCCACTGTTGCAAAAGAGGACACTGCAGTGGACTCGTGACTGGGGCCTTCTTGATTCCAACACATAGACTCCCAGAAGCAATGGAGGTGTCAGTGCTGAGATGATTTATGAAATCTTTAGCCCGGGGTCCCACTTAGGAAGCGCACATAAGATCTCTAGTTCTGGGGCAGCACAGTGCCTCTAAACAGGGACACCTCCAATGGCATGGTGGCCCCAAAGGGCACAGATCTGGTGGCAAATCTGAGGATGGCTCTGCTCACTGACCCTTCATTGTCACCCCGAGGAACAGAGGGCAGAGGCGTCTCCTGCTGTGCTCCTGACCCTGCGTCACAGGGTCACAGGGTCAGGATCCAGGCGCTGGGTCAATTAAGTGAGCTTTTTGCTTCAAGTATAAAATTGAAAACAAATCAAATTCTCAGCCATGGAGAAAAATAATATTTTAATTCAATTTTTTGAGATCAGAACTAATGCAAAAGTTATCTGATGGGAAAAGTTTAAGTGAAGAAAGAATGAGGGAGCTGAGGCTGATCACACTTTGTCACTGGAGGCTTAAGTGTCCCCAGACATTCTCCGGCTGAAGATGAAAGAAAAAGGACAAGGTGATTTTTAAAGTGTAATTGATGAATTTATTCTACTAAGTCAGGAAAGCAACACTGCCATAAGTCCTGCTTTCTTTTGGCATAAATAAAATACTAAAACTTTGTTGTAAGCTGCAGCATGCTCGCTTTCAACTTCTCAATAATTTTTCATTAATTCTAAAGTTGAAAAAAAGTAACATTTAAAAAATGCATACAGAACTTGCATGTAAGGAGACGTATTTTCCCTTTTGCCTCCGGCTTCAGTATGAAGTGTTTTCTCTTAGATTTTACCTTTATTTAACATTAGGACATTTTTTTCGAAATGGATTTTTTGTATTGATTTTTATTTTGCAAACACTGCATGAAGGTGTTATGTATCTCAGTTACAGTCTCCAGGTGCCTCAGGCACGTGCTGCGCTGCATCCCCAAATCCCAGGCCTGAGCTCAGCTTCTGTACTAGTTGAGGTTCCCAGGCGAAACAAAATCAACAGTGTGTGTGTGTGTGTGTGTGTGTGTGTGTGTGTGTG
>NDGN011204667.1:0-10280 GCA_002564285.1 Tympanoctomys barrerae | reverse complement strand
TTTGCTTAGCTTAGCTTGTTCTAAGTAGGTGCTTTAGACCACCGAGCCATCTCACCAGCCCTGTATTTAGTTGTTGAAGGGTCTCACTATCGCTATGAAGTTGGTACTTGTGGCGATCTTCTTGCTTTCAGCCTCCTCAGCTCTGGGATTACAGGTGTGCGCCACCACACCTGGACTCTGGCCATCTCATCCCGCTCTGGCAGAGGGCGGGGTGCAGAGGGGCCTACTGGGCTAGGGAAGGTTGGGGGGCATATAGTGCCGGGGTTCAACTGAACCGCGCTGCATGTGCTTGCCTAAGCAGGCACTTTAGTCCAATGAGCTATCTCCCCGACCCATGATGCTTTTAAAATAAATTAGCAGAAAATACTGACCAAGTCAGTAACTGCACGCTTCTGCAACATGCTGCATTTGATTCTGAACAAATTGCTCTTTGCAAGAAAAGTAAATTTCATTTTTTTGTTGCTTTATTATTTCTAATGCGGCTTTAAGTATTCATAAGAGGAGATTTAAAGCATACTTAAGCTTTTTAAATGTAAAAGTAACAGTACTCACCTCTCTATTTACAAAAGTGAGCAGTTTTCTTTCAATCAATGCATATGAGCTCTTTTGATAGTCTCTTCTTTGGATTTACATATTAGCTCTGATTTGAGCTTACTATCTGTTGTGCAATTTTGGTATAATGATAAATTACACTGTCTATGTAAGCAAATTCTCCCATTTGAATATTAGGAAGTACAGAAAAGACAAATCCTTTGCCTTTATTAAAATGTAGTTTTAAACTTTAATCTGCTGTGCAGATAAAATTATTCTAGTAAATTCCACTTTTTTACAAGACAAAAGTAATACTTTGGATACTATATATTCAGTAAGTTATTGTTTGCTTTAATTTTAATCTTTATTTATTCGGTACTGGATCTCACTATGCAACTCGGACTCATAGTGATCCTCTTGTCTCAGGCTACCCAGTCCTGGGATTGCAGGCATTTCCACCATGCCTTGTTTCATTGGCCTGCACATCATGTAGTACTCTGGAATGAACTGAGTCATTGTGCTTGCCGGGCAGGCACTTAGACCACCGAGCTATCTCCCTAGGCCTATGTAAGCTACTGTTGAAATGAAGTGGGTACTATTTAAAATAAATAGTGGGAACTCAGTTATGTTCTATTATTCTTTCTGAATCTACATAGGTACACAGAAAAACATAAGTACATGCATAGGTAAAGACTGGCAGGAAAGATAGATTATAAATGATGAAAAAGACAATGATATAGAGGAGAGTAACGAAGAAAAGTAGATGCTAGACACAGATGCAAGATCAAAGAGAAGCACTCGGAACAAACAGATAAAGATGTTTCATCTCCAACGGTTCCACTGCATTACTGGAAGGCAGAGGTCAAGTCAAATTTACTTTTTACATTTCTAAAAATTCATGTTTTTCTTACATGTTCAAAGTACTTAATAGATAATGAATGAATGTGTTAAATCAATGGGTCAAGCAAAAGAATATTGTTGTTTTTAAAAATCATATTTTAAAATGAAAGCCAGTTTTCTCTTCTACATAATTATTGAATCACGTAATTCTAGTTTCTAGATTCATAATAATTTCATACATTTATAATTAAGGACATGTGGAAACAATTTACTTTATAGCAGACATTTCTATTGGCATTCTTAGATTTAGATTAGCAATTTTTTTACATGCTATAGTAATTCAAACATAGGCCAACTTTGGGCTTCTAAGAATACTAGCCCCCTTCTATTTTGGCTACCAAACTTGGATAGCTTTTTAACATAGCTCACGTTTTCAGATATCATACATATATGAGAATTTTTCTTTCTATTAGAGAAAATACATCAAATCCATTCCCATCACATATGTTATATAGTTAGTTGGTGAAAAGCATCAGATTTCATGTGGATAATAAGTATTGAATTTTAGAAGTTGTATGTTTTATTAACAAAATTTCCCATAAAAATATGATATTGTATGTCAACCTTTTCTTTACTACATTCAGTTTTATGAATAGTAGCCAATAAAATATATATCAATCACTTTGTGTATTGTATACATAGGTAGCTCTATCTCATGATATATATTCACAGATCAAGATTCCAGAAACTTTTACTTAAAGTTTAACTAAAAAGGATTATATCTATAAAAATATTATATGCAATAATATCACAGATCACAACCCATCAGGACCATTTAAATCACTTCAAATAAATATCCAAATTTATCTGTACAGTGAATATAAAATATATTCAGATTGCCTGTTAAAAATATTCAAAATTATTACAGAGAAAGTTGTTGTAGTAAAACATAAGGTAAAAGTCATCAGTATGGTACTTATTACTTTGAAAACAAGGCTTTTTTGAAGGTCAACCTTAACATAAATCCAGAAATGATATTCAGCACCTAAGTATTAATGAATATATATAATTGTATACTGTTGTGAATAGGTAAAATACATATCTACACCTCTGAGTGAATATATGTCTGTAGAGAAATTTTAACATGATTAGAAAAATTAATAACATATTCTATATATATAAAGACAGATTGTTTAAAATTATTAAAATGAAAAGATTTTAAAGATTAATATTTTATTAGCTAATCTAATAATGTGTAATTCTAAAATTTTATTTGCCCTGTAGTTCTTTTCTTTCTTTCCCTTTTTTTTTTTTTTTTTTTGAGAACCAGGGATTGAACTCAGGTCCTTGTACTTGCCGCCAGGCAAGCGCTTATTCTACTGAGCCATCTCCCCAGCCCATTCTTTTCATTTTTACAACAGAACATAAAATATCATATAATTTGAAGACATATATATATATATATATATATGCATCTTAATTCTCTTTGAATGGAGCATTAGAAAATTGTTCATTGTATCTTAAAAATCGAGACATTATAATCATTAACAAAATTAATATAAGGTTATATTAAAGAACTTGGAGATAGACTTTTACAATTATATGTATGTATGAAGTCAGATTTCTTTGTTTTATATATATATATATCCTTGTATATATCTGTAATATCATCATTGAAATATTTATAATGATGCTATTTATTTTATATCTATGAAGACCTGTAGGTAAGTCAACTAGATATGAGTGTCTTAGCCACTATTTGACTCGTGAAAAATTATTTTTTGAGCTAAAATGCAGATTGAAAATAACCCAAAAACTGATTAGTTAAATTTCAAATCAAGTTTCATTTCATCCAAAAATTGTTTCATGTACTAATTTTAATAATGTAATTTAATATATTATAATGTGCATATATTTCTAGTAGAGGCTATATTCCCCATTAGTTAAGCCTAAAACAAGAGAGGCTAGGAAATACCCATGACATAAGAACAGTCTAGTTTTTGGACAAGTCCTCATTTTAAGAAAATTAAAGTCTGATCTTCATGACCTTCCTTTTTCAGTTGTGCCTGTGATATTGAATAGTTGCTTTTTGTCTGGGGTAATTGTGGGATTTGCTGTTTCTCTGATATATTATCAACGGTCTGTTCCACTGTGATAAACGGCAAGTCTAGTACTAATAGGCTTATAATGATTGCTTAAGCTTTACACTTTGTAAGCATTGGAAGACTTCACTCACCTTGTTCAAGTGGTTGGCTTTTAGCTGAAGTAGTTTTCATCTTGAGTGCCTCCCTAACAGACATGTCACAGCAGGAGCCTTTGTTAGTGTCTTGGTCACTGTCAGCCTGATCACTGTCCCCGTGCCCACTGTCTCTCAGGCTGGCTCTTTCTGGGTCCTTAAATGTGGAGCTACTGAAATACACATAAAAAAAAGAAGAGAAAGTGTTGTCTCTACTAGTTTCAATCTTAAATGTAGTCTCTTGCAAAACAATTTTGACACAAATGCAAATGGAGAAGCTGAGAAAGTTATTTAATAGGCCTTACCTTTGAACAAACTGCTGCCTGCTGCCCATGTAATTGGGCTCTGCGGGAAAATTGTCTGTCTGTGAAAGAGAAGGAAAAAAATACGTATAGTTGTACACTGGACAAATCTCCTGCAGAGCAACAAGATTTCCTAGTGGAAAAATGATTAATAATTCAAAAATTCCCTTAATCTTCAGATTTGTACATTTTAATTAAATTGGAAAATGCTGACATGTAATTATGTACTCAGAACAATTAAATGATTCCGGTCCACAAATTACCTGTTAAAGTAAACAATGAGCCTGTCCTAACTGGCATTCTCTGTTAGTACTAGGATAGATAACACTGTCTGTGTAGTTACATGACTTATAAATCAAGATTGAATATTGTGGGAGGGGTAGGAAAATGACCTAATTTCTCCATATTAAAAGTGTGAATTATTCAATAATATTTATTTTTAAATATGATTATATTATTGCAAAGATTTGATAGCTTTTTGATACAATTCACTTGAAACCATCTACTCTTCAAGTAAAAAAAATTCCATGATGTGTCCTGCAAATTTTGCTAGGAACAGATACAAGCCTTTCACATGTGGTTGAATTCATCTCTGATTCACTCTGCTGTACCCCAGCTGTGGAAATTGTTTTAAAACAACCTAGTGGAAAAAGGTATCCTTTCTGCTTCGTTAAAACAACGTAAAAGGAAAAGTAAGAGGGAAAAAGTTACTTAAATCACCGAGAGTAAGAATATTGAGAAATCAGGCTTGTTTTGTGGTTGTTTTTACTGCTTCCAAACTGACATGGACATATGCCAAAAAGAACTGAATTCTCCTTGTATCATGGAACAGAGTCTTTTGGGAGAGAGAGACTGGATCTTTCACAGATCTCCCTGTACTGTACATTCATGCACGCTACTTCTTCATGCAGCTGACTGGGTGACAAAGCGTCTCCTGTTCCCTGCATCACTTCATACCACGCCATTATGCTCTGGAGCAGCGATGGTTTGGACAAGGCCCTCCAGCACACAAGTATCAGGGACGCGCAGAGCATGCAGCAGCCAAAGGGCCCAAGGTGAGGCATCAGGTAGCGCTAAATACGCTTTCTTTTAATAAGGCCAATTTAAAATGAGAATATTCTTTTATTCTTAATTTCAGCATAATCATCTATTTGTCTGTGATCAATTACTTGAAAAAAGTTATGTGAAAAGAATTACAGAATTTAAGGTTCATTTTCTGGTAGAAGTTTGGAGGTAGAAAAAAACTAACATACATTTTTTAATTTGTCTTTTCTTTTCTTAGTCTAAATGACCTTTATTAAACTGTAAAAAAGAAGATGAACAGGAGGGTTCATTTCCTCTTAGCCATCTTTAACCAGTAGCTGGTAGAAGAAATTTTTCATTAACCTATTGTAGTAGTTTCTGAATTCAATGAAACATCATGAGTTTTCCTTCTATAATGTCAAACTATCATCTTTTAAGGGTAAATTGACCTTCTAGCAAAATCAATGAGGATCTGCACAGGCAAAAATATAGCTACTTATTTAATATTAGTTCCTCTTTGGAATTGCTCAAAAACTTTTTCATCCCACTCATGCTGCCATTTAAAAGCTAAGCCTATTTGTCTTAAAATACCTCAGGAACAGAGAATTGTGGGTAATAGGGAGAAAGCAAAAGGTAAGAAGACATTTAAACTCTAATTAAGAAATATAAATAATATTATAAATAGTCTTGTGATTTTAATAGTTTTTCTTAGGGGAAGCCTCATAAAATGAGAATCCTTATTCAGTGAGACATAAAGAGGGCATCGAGGGAAACTTTCTTTACTCACACATCATCTATAATTGTTTGCATATTATCACAGTTCTAAATAGTATTAAACAAAAAGAATAAATGAAGAAATAAGATACTATTCAATGAAGAACTGGTAATGATCATGTGTAAATAAGGATGCATTCAAATACTTGTATGTGTTACTGCATGTGTGTGTGTATGTGTGTGTATGTGTTTGTGTGAATGTTTGATGCAATTGTAAAGGAATTGTTACCAAATATTGCTTTAACTTGATGAAGAAAGACAAAAGAAAGGCATGAAGGAAATTATATGTATAGGGAAAAAAAAGGGGGGAAATGAAATCAAAGAGAAAAAGAAAAAGAGATGGGTGAAAGGAGATATGAAGGATGAGTGAGCAAGATGGAAGAAAGGTAGAAGAAATGTAGAACAAAGCAAGATTGACTTATGACCATACAATTTGATAAGCATGATTTTAAAATTTTATAAGTTTATCAGTATATCTGGCCATTGAAATTTAATACTGAAGTCTTTATTTATCCATTAAAATATGTAGATAATAATGTAAGACATTGTAAACTTATTCATTGTAAACTTAGAATAATGAAATAGCTATTTGCACCTTAGCAAACATAAAACTAACTCATTACAAAAACCACAAAGAAATAACATCTCCATTATGTAAGCAGGCTTCAAGCGCATCTGAAAACTAATTTTAAATAATTTAAATGTGAAATAACAGCATTTTCATACAAAAGTCAAACTAGAAGAAAAATAATCCATTTGTATTACAGCATTATTTTTGAGCAAGAGTTACTTTTAAGTATTGTAGTACAGTGTGTTCTTAAAACAGATTTAGCACAAACATTCAAAAATCTAAAACTTTAATGTCTAGGAGAAAGCAACGTATCAGGTTAAACACTTGTTTCATTTTAGGTCTCAGGAGAGTAACTAATGTGCATATTTGTTAATAGTTAAAAAACTATTCTTTTTAACACAAAATAATCACTCAAATGTCTTCTCAAATGCAAATTGGACACAATGACTTTAACTCTCATATCAAAAATATATAATACATTTGTCATAAAAAATTGTGCCTTGAATTTATGGCTAGATAAGGAAATGTTTTCAAGTAGATATTTTAAAACTTCAGTGTTTATGATGTATACAATCTATTCAAAGTCAAAAAATGCAATAAAAGCTCTTTTGTATAAAGAGTCATTGTTCCTAAACAAAGAGAGATCTGCACTAACGTAAAAAGGACTGTGCACTAACACTTTGCTGCAGTTATTATTTTGTCTGTTAAAGATGTTAAAATTTAGTGATTTTTTTTGCATAAGACAAAAAGGAATACATAAAGGTTTCCAACATATAACAGTGTGATTATTTGCTCTTATATTTTATATGCAGCAAATTTAACACATGAAGAGAAAATTTATTTGTGGCCAGCTCAGCCCACCCTCGAGGCAGAGCTGGCGTGGCATGTGGTGACGGGGATCAAACCACAGTCCCTGTGCACTTGCCTAAGCTTGCCCAAGCAGGCGCATTAGACTGCTGAGCTATCTCACAGGCCCAACAGACATATATTGAGAGCTTCTATCAGCTGTAATCAATAATGAACTATAATAAAGTTTTGCTGTCTTCTAAGACCTGTTCATTCTATTTTGAAACACAAATGGTAATTTGTGAAACACAAATGGTATTTCAAAATTATTTTACACCTCACTGACACCCAGAAAACTCCTAATTTATGAATGTAATTTGATTTAATACCCCACTTACACATGGCTTAAGGTGAAAACTTGAAAACAGTTCTGAAAATGAAAGTTATTTTCACTATTAGAATTTTTAAAATGGATCAAACATTTAAAAAAAATTCAGCAAGTCTCAATGGTGACAATCCTTAGTGAATGAAGAAGATAAATTCTATAAAACAATTTCCAAAAATTATTTGTAATGAATATCTCCAAAAAAGAATAAAAACTAATATTTATGTGAAATTAACAAGGAATCAAAGGAAAAAATGCTTTAGGTTGAACAAATGAATTAAACATGGTTGCTATACTCAAGAGCATCATAAACATTCTATTACGTTTCTAAATTCTAGAAAAAAATTTCAGAAATGAAAACATCAGAACAATTCATTTCCATGTTAAAAAATAATCAGTGAATAAATATATGTTTTAAAATTCCTATGGGATTTCTACATTGAACATTATAAAAATAATCACATAAATCTTATGTGTGTTTTTTTTTATTTGTTTTGTTTTGTTTTGGTACCTGAGCAGGCACTGTGCTCCTGTGCTGTACCCCTGGTCCCATAAATTTTAAAAGATATAAATAAATGGAGAGCTATCTCATTTTGTGGACTGAAAATCCCAGCATAGTAATGACACTATCATGCCCCAAATAATCTGTACATATAACTTCTTTCAACCCCTTAGCAATGCTATCTTTAAAAATAAGCAAGATGATTCTTACTTCAATTTGCAAATACAAATAAAGTATGAGCGCAAAGCCAATTTTGAAAAATAATCAAAATGAAGGATTCATACTGCTCTAGGTTAAGATTTACTACTATTGAAGTCACGCTGATTAAGATATTGCCACACTGCCAAATAATGGGCATATAGATAAACCAAACAGGCTGTTACTCAGAAGTACACATACATAAACGTGGACAATTGATTCTTGAAAAGGTACACAGACAACTAATAGGTAATTCAGTGGAAATGAACTGAGAGTATTAAGGAACTTTCTGTGCCAAGTTAGAGGCAGCCTACATCTTTTTAATTTTTTTTTTCTTCATGGAACTAGGGATTGAACTGAGGCCCTTGCACTTGCCAGGGAAGCGCTTATTCCACGGAGCCATCTCACTGGCCGCTACATCTTTCAATGAGTGAGTGACTATGTAAACAGACTGTCATAAACATGTAAAAGGAAATACTAGTTAACAATAAAAAATGAACTACTGACGCAACAACATGAGTGACTCTCAACAATGAGTAAAAAAATCAGTTCCCCCTAAAAATACATACTGTTATTTCATTTATAAGGCTTCTCAAAATGCAAAATAGTTATAACAAAGACCAGATCAGTATGATCAGTGGTTAAAGGCATGGAAGAGTGTGACTAGAGAGAGTATATAGAGATGCTTTGTGGGCACAGAACTGTTAAGTGTCCTGCCTGCTTCACGAGAATACACATGGAAAATATCCAGAGTTACATACTCTTTCAATAGAGTCATCTTATTTAAAAATTTAAAAAATGGTAGTACCCCAAATATATTTATTATATTTTCTGCTCATGGAAAATAAGTATAGAAGTACAAATTTAGTTATTGAATATCATCAATGTTTCTGAACTTGCTTTTTAAAATGATACCAAGTTGACGTACAAAACATACATAGAGAGTACCAATTATTATTATACTCTCTTTAAAATTAATTTTTAAAGGTAATAAAAGAAAAAAGAGAGACAAGAACAAAAAGTTAAGATATTTTGAAAGCAAATTTTAATATGCAATCATATGTTCAATCTTACATAAATATATCTGTTGAGGAACAAATTTGATGATAAAAATAGATAATATATCAAGCATTGTTAATCAGCTATTCTTGTTTTGAAAATCTGTAACATATGTATTGTTTGTATGTTACCCTGTGTCTCTTTGTTTCTGATTTTTGTTCTTGCTTTTCTTTTTACTTTTCAAAATAAAATAAAATTATAATAAAAAAGAAAGTCCATATTCATTTGGACAGAGTAGAAAAAGATTTAGGGTCTAAAGATCTATTTTACCACACAAGCAACCCAACAATATGTCTGTAAGACAGTTAACTTAAACGTGAATTATTTAGCCCAACATCCATTTCTCTTAAAGATTATTTTTCACTTGTGCAACTCCCATTTTACCTAGCGCTTTCAATAAATACTTCACATTGCATTATTGCAAAAGAGTAGCATTTTTATGCAGGAATCGAACATGGTAAGCTTATTGAGAAACAGTATTTGTCTACAGAAAAATAAGTTTTTAAACTTAGAAAATATAATATAAAAATTAATCCATATTTGGAAAAAAATGTAATATTGTAAAGGCTCAAAACAACTGTAATGTAAGATTATCTGTATCTGGGAGTTACTGAATATACAAAATATTGTGAAAATATAAGAAATAATGCATTAAAATTTTCAGTTTCATAATATAGTTCCTTCTTCAGTTTTAAAATCCTAAGTGCAGTATGATAATGGTCATGGCCTAACAACATAACAGTATGGTATACTTTAAAATAGTTCCTGGGTTTCTATATAATGACATACTCGTGAGATGAAAAATATAATGATCTCATCATTTTGACTCTCCTTTCTAATCAAGTAAAAAAAAAATCACAATACTAGTCTTAATATGTGTCCCTGCAAGAGGAAAAGAGAAGTAGAATATGAGCATAATAAGGAAACGGAATTCTATGGTCAGTTTTTCATCATCATACTCATGTTCAAGTAAATGTTCCTAGAATTCCATTTCTGATTATGGAGATCACACTCTCTAATTGTTAAGTCTATAAACAATACCCTGGATGCTTAGACACCCAGGATAATTTTAT
>NDGN011204640.1:0-14630 GCA_002564285.1 Tympanoctomys barrerae | reverse complement strand
GGGAGACCAGGGGTGGGGAGACCAGGGGTGGGGAGACCAGAGGTGGGGAGACCAGAGGTGGGGAGACCAGGAGTAGGGAGACCAGGAGTGGAGAGACCAGGGTTGGGGGAAACGAGGGGTGGGGGAGACCAGGGGTGGGGAGACCAGAGGTGGGGAGACCGGGGGTAGGGAGACTGGGCGTGAGGGAGACCGGGTGTGGGGAGACCAGGAGTGGGGAGACTGGGAGTGGGGAGACCAGGAGTGGGGAGACCAGGAGTGGGGAGACCAGGAGTGGGGTGCCAATTCCTCCTCATCTCTCCCTGACTTCGGAGGGAAAACTTGGCTTGTATTGCTTTTCCGTAGCTCACAGACCCCACATTTAGAAGCGCAGACTTCGATGTATTTCATAAAAATGAAGAATATTTGTTTGAAAACCACATTACAGGCTTTTTCCTAAAAGGTATGCGTTAGTGTAGCTGAGGACAGAATCCAGATCGCGGGTGTCTAAGTGTCCTAAGTGATTCTGAAGCAGGCGGCTGCGGATCGTTGCTGCAAGCACTCAGCTTCTCTTTCTACGGTCCCTTCATTTTAGTGTGGCTGCCACTGTAATTTACCCAGTGTGAAAAGGGGTTTCTATCTCTGCCAGCACGCGCGCGCGTGCGCACACACACACACACGCACACTACTTCTCACTTGAAACCTTTAGCAGGACAAGCATGGGAAGAATTATATTTATTCAGAGAATGTCAGGAAGAGATGGCGTTCTAAGAAATTTTGACTATAGTAAATAAATTATTTGCCTTTATTACTCTGAAATATTTTTTCACATTTAAAAGGCGTGTGTTTTTCTGCCTAAAGTAGAGATACTTATGGACACATAATTTTATATGTATATTTAAATATATGAATGTATATATGTGTGTTTTAGTGTATGTATTTAGCTGTCAGAATTTACATAGTGACATTTTTATATTTAAAGCTGAGCCCACTAAAATCCTGCTTCTAGTGGAAAAAAATGTAAGAGTTTTAAACTCTCTAAGATAGTTTGAATGTCATGAAGATTTTCAGAGATGTTGAAGTACAGAACAAACCAATAGTCCAATTGCAATGCTAAGTCATATGATCTGAATTGCTTAAGTATTCATTATCATGCAATTTTATAATAATTTTGCATTCTAAATGTTGAAGATGTTTTTAAATCATGACCAGATTTATATGTGTTCCCATCTAGTACCTTTGTCATTAGGTCTTATTTCTTATAGGATCCCTTGACCTAAATTTTAATGACTAGGAGTGTTAAGAAAATTGATGGAAAGCCATAAAGCTGCTGAATTTTAATGAGATTTATAATATAGAAGTCTCTATTTCCCAAAGTGGTGGCTCCAGTCATACTGGGCATCTTTTTAAGGAATTTGGTAGATTATTTAGGCATTCAAAGAGGTATGAACTAAGTTACTGATAATTTAATATTTTTGACCAAAAATTATGGCTTTTGGAACAAATATATATGCTATTGTATGAAATTAAAAATTAAAATTGACATGCAGATGAGTATTATGCAGATATAAAGTAGTGCCAATTGAGTGATGTTGTGTTAATACAAATTTATACTATATCAATTGTTCAATCCTTTAAATAATTGTTATATAAATTAATCTAGATTTCCTGATGATATTCAGAAAAGTCACCACCAAACTGAAATTCAGCTCAGATTCTGCACTTGCTCTGAATCTAGCAGTTTTCCTCACTGAGATACCACGCCGATGCTCTCAGTCTGGGGAGGAGGAGAAGTGGTTTTGGTGTGTGGGGTGTGCGGCCATGCTCTGTGTTCTGTGGCTCCAGGCAGGCACGGGCCAAGGAAGGGCTCATGTCCTGGTGACCGGGAAGCAGAGACAGGAGTAGTGAGGAACACAGCCTCCCACTGGCTGTGTGAGTGCTTCTGGGATTGTGCGTGTGACTGCTGCTGGGATTATGGGTTGAGTGCTGCTGGGATTACAGGTGTGAGTGTTGCTGGGATTACGGGTGTGAGTACTACACCTCCTCCGGCGGATAGCTTGAGGAGGATTGCTGCTCCTCCCTTTTGCTCTTGCTGTTTTGCTGTCTTCCGCTGCCATGAACTGCTGCCCTCTGCCATGTGCCACTCTGCTTTGGAGCCAGCGGAATATGGACTGAACCCTCCAGTAACTGTGAGCTAAGGAAACCTTTTCTTCCTTCATTTTGGGAGTCGGTATTCTGTCCCAGCAAGAAGAGAAAAGTAACTGAGACAGGCTTGAATTTTCAAGATCATATTGTCTTCTTAGTGAGAAAACACTTCTGAGTGAGGCTTTCCTGTGACTGCTAATGTTGATTAAACACTCTAATCCTCCTATTTGTGCAGATCCATAAGGGTTTCTCTTGACTCTCTGTTGTACAAAACAGGGGATCTAATGAAGCCTGTGCAGGCCTCGGAGTAATTATTACTTACAGTCTGAGTGTATTTCAGTTCCAAGCCATTTACATTTATGTGCTGAGACTAAATGATTAATGTGGATTTTTATACATTTTTACATTTAATTTTTCAGTGTAATGAAACTATAAATTTCAGGCTCTCAGAATCTTCTAATCTCTTATTTAATTTTTATGTAATTGAGAGCAAGCTTTTAATATAAATGGGAGGACTTTCTAAATTTAAATTTATTAGCCGTTGATGCATAGTATTGTCTTTAAAGCAAAAGACTGGACTGATGTTTAGGACATGAAAATAAATTTGAAAAAAAATAAGGTTTAGAAATTCACAGTAATATACTATTTTTACTCAGTTGAGTCCCTTTATATGGCCATTTCAATCTAATTCAACCTTCTCATAAAAAGATAGTCATTCAACATTTATCACTATAAATAAAATGGTTAAAATTCTCCACCCCTCACTAAGTCAATTATAATAAAACGTAGGACTTCCTCACCTTAGCAAGAAGGGTCACATTAAATGATTTCTTTCCATAAAATTAGGGGGGGAAAAGCCTAGACTTATTCCAAAGCTTTTTACACTTCTAATTTTTACTTCAACTGCTAATGGATTTGTGTTAAATTTATACTTAATATACTCATTTAATGGATTTTTTATTTTTTTTAATTCAACTTAAGGGACACAACAAAATTGGGTAGAAGTGCAGTTTCCTGCAAATACAGAGCTGTTCTCCCTCTGAACACCCCCCTCAGCATGACCTTGTTATAGCCCGTAAGGTCACAATGACGCATCATGCCCCGCTAGCTGCCGCAGCTTACAGCAGCGGCCACCACTCCTGCTGGACCCGCAGTGTGTGGATGCGCGGCCAGCGCAGCAGCAGGGCGGGGCGTCGCAGGCTCCCTACCGTGGACGTCTGCTTCCCCGGCCCGCTGGGTTCTCCTCCCTGGACCTCTGCGTACTACCGATCTGTTTAGTATCTTTACATTTGTTTGTTCCCATAAGTCCTATATTTGAAAATATATGGTAGAGGGCTTTTGGAGATTGGATTACTTTATGGGATGGCTTGAAATTAAGTTCCTCGATGACAATCCCTGTGATTTCAGGCGGCACTGATCTGCATCACCACCAGTAGTAAAGGAGACGGAGTCCTACAGCTGCACGTCGTCACCAGCACTTGGCGTCCCGGCTCCGGGTTCAGGCCATTCTAGGAGAGACGCCGTAGCCTGCTGTCGCCTTGGTTTGTAATTTGCTGCTGACACCGCGCTGAGAGCACCTTCATGGTGTGTTCGCCGCGTGCGTCACTTCTTTGGTGAGAGATCTGTCTGTGGCTGCGGACCACTTTTCATCAGTCCCCGGCAGGACACACAGAGGCCCCTCAGCGTGGCGTGTGGTGCCCGCGTCAGTGCTGGCTGTGCTAGCGCTCCGCGCGCCTCATCCCTTCCCCGTGAGCCTCTTTATTTTCTCTCTAAGTGGCCCACATGTTGGGTTCTCCTATCACAGAGGCGAGGCGACTGTCGCTCTGAGGCTGACGTGTTCAGATGTATCAAGGCCCGCAGACCCGCTCGCTTCGCTTTCTTTAAAGCTTATCATTTCACTATCGGTGCCTGCGCTGCCTGCGCTGCGTAGAAGCTCGCTGGCTTCAGCCCTGCCCTTGGCGCAGCTGTGGAGGAATTTCCGTTATTCATTTGTTTGCTCAAGTACATAGTCCACGGGATTCTGATCTTTCAGGGTACATGGTGGCTTCTCTAATGAAGAAGTACACGGTATATCTAGGTGAATAGTCTTACACATTTCTGAGAATGTGCATTCTGATGTTGTCAGTTGGGTTTAGGTTGTATGAAAGTCAGTTGGTTCAAACTGGTTGATAGCGTCAGTAGAGATGTTAATTCTATTAACTACTGAGGGGAAAGGTTTAGGTCTACTTAGTGGTCATTTATTTCTGTTTTGCTTTTATTTATGGTCATTTTTTTCTTTTTTAAAAAAATTAACAAGTGTGGGCTAGGGAGATAGCTCAGCAGTCTAAGCACCTTCCTGGCAAGAGCGAGGGTCTGGGCTTGATCCACAGTACCACAAGCCACGCTGGCCTCCAAAACTGGGCATGGTGGCGCACACCTGCAATCCCAGCACTGGGGAGGCTGAGACAGGAAGATCACTATGAATCTGAACTGCATAGTGAGTCCCTGTACCAAATAAATGAATAAAAGATTAAAAGAATAAATTCACACATTTTATTGGAGGGAATAGGTATAAGTTAGTTTAGGTATAGATAATTACTGAATTCCTAATATGGAATTTGTATTGATAAGTGATTTAGGTCTTGATTCCGCTCTTCTCCCATTCCTGTCTGTTTTCAAACCTCCTTATTTTTTCTTTTTTCTAAACATGATTCCAATACATCATCTTAATTGCTCAGCAGTCCTCCACCGTGTGCTGCATACAGACATTGCTTCACGTGTCCATTGTTGGTGGGTATGAACCAGACGTCCCTGGCTTAGCTAGTGAGAGCCGAGCCCCTGCGAGGCGGATGTGGTGCGTCATGTGAGGGCGTGCGTTATCTCTTACGGGAAGATAACCAGGAAAGTTACGGCTGGATCAAGTGGAGGTTCTGATTCTGGTTTTTGAGAAGTCTCCATGTTGCTTTTTCCAAAGTGATGGTGCTGTTTTATATACCAAAATGTATATGCAGGTATATGTAAAGATTCCTTTTTCCTCACAACCTACAAGTGTTTTTTTGTCTTGACAATGTCTATCACAAAGGAAGTGAGGTGGAATTTCACTGGTGTTTTGATTTGTATTTCTATAAAGGCTAAAGGCACCGAACAGATTTTCCTATGTTTATTGATTATTTATACTACTTCTTCAACCACACATTTTTAAATTCAGTCTTTCAGTTTTGGCAGCCTAATATTTATGAATTTATACTATATTCTTGGTCTTAGATCTTTGTCTGAGGATTAGCTTGCAAGAACTTTTCCCATTCTATTTCAGAAAATGGGAAGATATTCCTTGTTCATGGATAGGAAGAACAAACATTGCGAAAATGGCCATACTCCCCAAACTGGTATACAGACCTAATATACCCTGATGAAAACACCACCTTGCAGGCTGCAAAGATCTATAGGAGGCAGTCCTAAAATTCCTCTGGAACCAGAAAAGACCTAGAGTAGCAAAGGCAGTCCCAGCCCACCGAGGTAAGGCAGGAGACGTCACAATTCCTAACACAAAATTGCACCACCAAGCTTCTGCGGTTAAGTCAGCATGGTACAGGCAAAAAAAGACCTGAGAATCATCAAAATAGAAGGAACATGCAGACACACCTACAAACACACTCAGCCACCGTATATTTGACAAAAATGCCAAACATGTTCACTGAAAGAAAGATGGCCTCTTTAACAAATGGTGCTAGATAAACCAGCTTTCCACACGCTAAAAAATAAAAGTAAGCCAAGGTCTTCCACCATGCACTAAATTAAAGTCAAAATGGATTAAAGATCTAAGCATTAAATCAGAAATACTAAATCTACTAGAAGAGAAAGTAGGTTTCTTGCATATATAGGGGTAGGCATAGAGCTCATTAATAAAAAAACTGCACAGGAAATACTTTAAAGAATCAACAACTGGAATTTCATCATATTAAAAGCTCTTGTGCATCAAAAGAAATAAACAACAGAATGAAAAGAAAACCCAGAAACCAGGAAAAATTCTTAACCCACAGTCACTCAGGCAAAGAACTTCTTATCCAGAATATAGAAGAACTGAAAAAATCAGGCCCTAAAAATCTGAAGACCTAATCCAAAAATGGGCATATGAGATGAATACTCTCAGAGGAATAAACACAAGTGGGAAATAAATAAAGGAAATAATGTTCAACAGCACAGGTCATTTGAGAAACGTAAATTAAAGCAACACTTAGATTCCATCTCACAAAAAATGGCTACCACAATGAAATCAACTATTAACAAATTCTGGAGAGGCTGTGGGGGCAAAGGAGCACTTATCCACTGTTTGAGGGAATGTAGACTGGTACAACCTCTGTGGAAACCAGTGTGGACATTCTTCAAAAATACTAAGATTAGAAATCTCATTCAACCTAGCTTATCCCCTTTTTGGTATTCTTACAAAAGAATTGAAAACATCATAGCACAGTGATATACGTGCACCCATGTTTATAGCAGCGCAGTTTGTCATATCTAAATCTCAGAAGCAACCCAAATGGAATCAACTGAAGAATGGATAAAAATATGTGGTATTTGCATACAATGGAGTATTACTCCGCTATAGAAAGATAACATTGGGGCTTTTTAGGTAAATAGATGCAACTAGAGGCCATACTCATAAGTGGCGCAAGTCAGACCCATATGTGTAACATCATATTGTCCCACTAGTGTGAGAACCTGAAGGAGTATATAAAATCGGAAAGCTGCAATAGCTACTGTGGAAGAGAAAGATGCTGCACAAAAGCTGTACCATGAAGACGAGGGAAAGGAGAAAAGAAAGGAAAAGTCCCGTGTATTGTATGCACAGGACAGCTAAGATGATTGTGATACTAGTTTTTGTTGGGTTTTTTGGAGGTAGCAGTTAATGGTTAAAATTTTCTCTTTGACCAGTTTTACACACTTCTATCTGATAATTTCAGCAACTACACTGAAGACAACAATGTACAATATAACAACCTTTGTTGAATATCTATCATCTTAGGGTTTTGTTTTGAAATTGTGTATCATTTCTAATGTTTATCTGTTATTTTTATGCATCCTTGGTACAGGGGTGGTAGTGCACTCCTGCAAGCCCAGCATTCAGGAGGCTGAGGCAGGAAGGCTGACCTGCCACTGGTTTAAGGCCAGCCTGGGCTGCATAGTGAATTGAAGGCCAGCCAGAGCCGTGTAGTCAGGCCATGACTTTTCAAAAAAACGTCATTACTCTCCATGTGGATGACCAGTTTTCGCAGCAGCACTTGTTAAACAGGCTGCTTTTCTCTTTGTATATTATTTGCTCCTTTGTTGAAAACCAGCCAGCTAAAACGCTTGGGTTGTTTGCACACCCTCTCTTATCCCACCGCTCGGTGTGTCTGGTTTCGTGCCCGTACTCTGCCCTCTCTGTCACTGTGGATTGTGCCTTAGCTTGAAGATGGATTGGGGTGCTTCTTGCCTGCTCTTTTTATGATTTCTTTCTTTAGCTATTTTGGATCATTTCTGACTCTTACATTTTGGAATTTCCTTTAGTTCTGTAAAAAAAAAAAGGTGATGGTATTTCAATGAGGATTGTTATATATATATAAAATATATATATAAAATTTTTACATATATATAAAATTTTTGGTAACATAATCACGTGGTGATATTAATTTAACCTGGACAAGAGCCCAGGATGTCTTCTTTGTTTTAGAGAGTCCTTCAGTGTCTTTTTGTAGAGCCACATAGTTTCCTTAAGGCAGGACTGCACTTAGTTGCCTCAGTCAACCCCAAGTAACATAATTCATTTAGGCAGTTGTAAGTGGGATCATCCTCCTGATTTCTCCCTCAATGGGTTCATTCTTCAACTTTTTTTGGCACTGGGATCAAACTCCAGACCTTCTGATCGCTGGGTGGGTGCTTGTGTCACTCCCGGCCCCCGGTGGGCCGATTCTTGCTCTTTAGAAGCAGCATTGATTTCTATGTGTTTATTCCATATTCTGCCACACCACTGAGTTTGTTTTTATTTTCATTTGTTGTTGTTGTTTTCTAAGAGTCCTCCACTGGAGACTTTGGGTTTTGTTTTATTGGTTTGGGGGGGGTTAATCTTCTATTAAAGAGTCATCATCTCCAAAAGTGCTTCTGGCCTTTGGTTTTCTCCTTTGGATTCCTCACAGATCATTCTGGGGTAGTGGAGAGTACTTCTGTCTCGTTTCTACTGCTCGTGCTGCTTTGGTGTATGTGTCTGAGGGCTGCGGTGTGACAGAGCACAGGAGCACGTTGCTCGCGCTGACCCAGTCTCCTGCCGCCCAGGAGTGCACTGCGGTGGGGCTCATGTTGGCGTTTGCCTCTGCCCAGACCACCCACCTCTGCCACTGTGAGGAAGGCTGCTGCGGTGTCTTTGGCCCCTTCCTGGGGGCCACAGTGATGTCCAGACACAAAGACCATCTGTACACTGGCATTCAGTAAAAATGAATTCATAACAACAACATTGTCACCCTGGCAACAACAACAAAGTGAGCAGAAAAAATGGGTCAGAGACAAATTGGAACTGTCTTAACCTGAGAACAAATAAAAGCTACCACAGCACCACTTTTGCAATAGGAAAAATGCTCTGTAATTATAACACAGACATAAATAGAAACCAAACACTGACTTACAGTAGACAGCAACTAAATGCGTCATCCGTTACACTACGAATAGTAACAAAAAAGCTTCATCGACAGGAGCACAGAGTAAAGCAAGCATCTAGGTAGTAATGGTGCTTAGTGGTAGCACTCGTAAGGCCAGAAGGGGCAGGGAATGGGACAGCGAAGTCTGGAAAGTAAAGAGGAGGACTGCAAGAGAGAAAGTGAAACAAAGATCCGATTAAGGAGAAAAGGAAACAAGTATAATTAGATGGAAGTAACATAAAGAAACAAACAAGACAAAAAGTAAACAGAGAAAAATATAGGCCAAAAGCAAAATAAAATGAGAAAGGAAACAGAAAACAAAGCTCAATGAAGAAAAATGAGTAACATCCTCTGAGACAGCGTGAGCGCGCCTTTCTAGGTTCTGCAGGGTCAGCATCTACCACTGTGCAGGACACTGAGTCACTACTAGGCCTTACTCCGTTTCCGGAGCCCTGCCTCACCTTCCCTGTTAGTGTGGCCTGCCCTGGGGCTGTGTCCACGACGCTGGTCCCAGTGTCTGTGTCCCGCTGTGGCACACTGCTCTGCCTTGGTTGGAGTTGACATGTCTTTGAGGTGCCCCCTCACCCCGCAGGCCACGCTGTCCACACACCCCTTAGCAGCTGTGCAGGCCAAGGCTTATCCCTGGGCATGCTGCTAGGTGGGGCATCCGAGCAGACCAGTCAGCTGTGTGTGTGTGTGTGTGTGTGTGTGTGTGTGTGGCGGTCCACTGGACTTAATGCCAGCACTTTCAGACCCAGTTTCTTTTGAAAACCATTCACAACTGGCTTGCCTTCTCAGCTTGGTGGCAGGGAGGACCCTCTGTGTGCTTACTGGGCTGAGCTAGAGCCCTCCAGGTGGCCTGGGTCTGGCCTGTGGCCTCTTCACGGGTTTCTCTTGTGGCTGTTTCCTCCCAGTCACTGTGGAAGGGTGGTAGCAGAATCCTAGAGGTGAATTTGTTCTGTAGCTCAGCCTTAAACAGCTAACCGCTTCCCACACGGTCCTGGTCATCCTCTCAGATGCTGTGGACCCTTCCCTGGGCTGTGCTCCCAGGGCTGCCCGCCGTGCAGGAAGCGCACTCCAGAGAGAGGCCACGTGCTGGGGCTGCAGTTTAGGACAACTTGGCCTTGCCCGGGCTGTTACTGCCAACTGATCCACCGCTTCTCCCCGGAGCTCCCGGCTCTCTCTGAGCCTGTTTACTGTCATTGTGCTCACTCCCTGTGAACTGCACTGCGATTTCCAGGAGGCTTCACCATTTGTCCACGGTGTGCTCTGTTTTGCCAGCTTCTCTGTGGCTTTTTCTTTCCTGTCAGCTCCTGATTCCTGGAGATGTGCTTCTCCTCATTTACTCATCTAAGAATGGCCTAGAAGCCTTGGGTCCCGGTACCGAGGGTGTGACCATGGCGGTCACGTTCTGCCTCTCCTAGTCCCTGCAGATCTCTTTTGTGCGAGCCCGCTCCCCAGGGTTGCCGTCTTCCATGGTTTGCTTGTGTTTATGCGCATCTTAGCCTGCCTGTCTCAGTAGGGACGCTGCATTGCAGGAAGTGACCCTAATGCTGGCTGATCCAGCCACAGCTCAGTCATGTGCTTTAACTTTTGTCTTAAGAATTCAATATTTCTTTCAGTCACCTATGAAAACGTAAACTACTACCCAAATGCAGGCTGAGATACGTGGATACAGAAGGAAAAGAAAGGGAAGGAGTAGAGCAGAAAAGAGAAAGATAATGAACACAGGGATGGCGCAAAGCCCAGTGCTGTCAAACCTGGAGTGCAGGGTCTGCGGAGAGGGGATCCCGGGCGCTGGCTGAGGGAAGCCGAGAGACGCTCGGAACCGCTAGCGGAGGCCCGTTTGGGCCCTTCTATGGTTGTAGCGCCGGTCTCCGCGGCTTGTGGCGGAATGCGCTCTTAGCTCAGAGCTGTGCTTGGCCCTCGGGCTCAGCTGCACACCCACAGACAACTCCCACACGTGCGCTGGAGGAGGGCAAGAAAGAAAAAGGAGAGAACAGAGGAAGAACAAGGGAAAATGAAATCAAGGAAAGCCAACAACCAAGAGCCCCCAACAGTTACAGAAGACAGACCACCACGCCCGTAGCCAGTTCTGCAGTTGGAGCTCACCCCGCGGGCCCTTCGCCTGTGTGCACGAGTGGGGAGCTCTGCTTTGTGGGGGAAGGCTGTGGCGGGTGGGCTCTCTTTTGGAGCTCCGCGCGCCACAGAGCGTCGCTGTACAGGGCACGTCCTCTTCACCCTCCGGCCGTGACCCGCTGGGCAAGGCCCGACCCAGGCCCCTCTGTCGTAGCTGGTTTGGAGGCGGGGCTCCAGAAGGACCCTGAGCCTCCCTCCGCTCTGAGCCACGCTCTGCTTGACTTTGATTTTGCCTCTGTGCAAGGTTTGGCTTTGGACTTCTCGCGGTCAGTGCCTTAGATGTGTGGGCGGGAGCGGTTGGCCAGCGCCCCGCAGGGCACCGTGGCCCTTCCTCATCGCGCAGTTTCCCTCTCCATGCTCCGCTCTCCAGTTCACGGCCTGGGTCCCACCTGTGGTGTCCACAGTGCCCCACGAGCCCTGACCAGCACCCCGTGGGCTGGGAGAGGCGAGGGCGGGCCCGAGCTGAGCACGTGCCGGCGCCCAGGGCTCTCCCAGGCCTTTCTGCGCCTGGCTGCTGCCCTAATTCCCAAGCCTGGAATTCACGGATCCCTAAGCCCCAGCAAGCGCGAGGCTTGAAGTGCTCACGCCCATGCCCGGTCCCAGCCTGCTGTCCACCCCTGCTCTCCGGCCTTTGTTTTCTCTGCTGGCCTGAGCTGGTGTCACTTGCTAGGGTACTCTCCCCGTGGGCAGGATGGACAAGCTGCCGCCCAGGTCTGGGTGCCTAGCGCGGTGGGCGGTTGCCGGCGAAGTGCGAGCTCACCTGGCTCGGGGTGCAAGGGGTGCAGGTGAAACGAGATTCCTTCCCTGGTCTCCTCTTCGTTGCATCTACTTACCCAGTCCTGAAAATGAGGGTGTGCAGTAACCAGGTGAGTGCTCTTTCTTTAACAAAACCTTTAAAAGGTCCCTTTTTAGTTTATAAGAAAAGTCCCATGGTCCTATCTCAGTACACCAGCAGTTAATAATGATTGCATGGGGGACCAGAGCAGAAATAAGTTATTGATTCCATGGTAACTATACAGGAAGAAAAATGGTGTGGTTCCGCTCCCAGCCCCTCCATTTGGAAGGCTCTGTCTGTCTGGTTTCTCACTGGCAAAACCAGAGATTAATTTCACCATTTTAGAGGGTTTCTATGAGGATCAATAAAAACAATAATAAGATGTTATTAGAACAGAACATGATTAGTGCTTCTAAAATATGGCTTAGGATGAAAGTTGGGTAATTTTAATGCATTGTGTGAATTTCATGGTAGATTACAATATTTTAGTCATTAAAGACTTATACCGCAATTCCCAGATGCAACTTACGCACATCTTTAAGACAAGTGCTCCCGTCATGACTCCTCAGGAGTCTTTAACTGAAATTGAGAAAGTAGATTCTGAATATTTTGAATGTCTTAAAAAGCATTTAAATATTCTAAGGGCTGGTTCAGCTAAGGATGTGCTAAAGTGCTGGGTGCTGAAAGGTTTTCATCTTGTTTTGTTGCCGAGGCAAGTGCAGGTTGTCACTCCTGGGGGCAGTATTTGTATCGCGAGCTGCCCCACCAGGCTGAAAGCTTTCCTCGAGCTTCAGAATTAACAATCGTATTCTCGGCTTCTTGGGAAACAGCCCCACGTAGAGTAGTATAGCACACGGAAGAACTTACCTATCATTCAAGTAGAAAGCTTCCTTCAGCATTCATTTCAGAAGTACATCAGCCCTTTCATTTTTTCCAAAACTTACTCTGTAATTCCAGCTTACTTTCCTTTCAGGATCTGGGAACTTCAGTTCTTCTGTGGCCAGTTTGTAGAAAGTGAAAAAGCTCTCATAAAAAGTCACCACAAAAGGATACACTGAAGCGCTCCGTGTGCTGCTTTGTCTGTGTGTGCAAGAGATGCACTTGAATGGCAAGCTAAACATGACACTATGCATCTAGAAGGCTGCTTGACATTTTACACACAAGATTTCATTTTTTCAGCAATAGTTTATTTAATAATCACTATAGGTAAAGTTAAAACATAAGAACTTTCCAGATGCCAAAACCAGTAATAGGTGCAACGATAACTATTTTAAAAGTGCAAATTAAAATCATGGTAAGCCATCACTGTGTGCTCGTGGATGCCTGCCGTTAGGAATCCAGCCACAGCAAGTGTCAGTGAGTGTGTGCAGCTGCCTGACCTCTAGTCTGGTGTTGGAGGCACTGCTGAGAGTGTGCCTGTGTGTGTAGATGTGTGTGCGCATGTGTGTGTCTAGGTGTGCGTGTGTGTGAGCACAGGTGTGAAGGCACGCTCCTGTGCTATATATACGTGCATATCTGAGTGTTTATGTGTGCACACATGTGTACACATGAATGTGTATATGCCCAAGCTGCCTGTTGCTATGGCAATTTCATCTATTTCTCCCTTCATCTTTTGCTGCACCACGACTCTCCTGTAATCTCCTCAAGCTATTGTTTGGTCGTTTTTTTCTCTGTATTTAGGACAGAGTCTACAGGTTCTACAGGGTCTCTCCACATAGATCGGACTCGTCACTACGAGTCCTCTTGTTTTCAGCCTCCCAAGTGCTGGGGTTACAGGCGTACCACCATACCCAGTCTCAATCGCTGTCTCAGTGTGCCCCGGGGGCAGAGTGGGCCCAGCAGGCCGGGAGGTCGAACCCCAGCTGCGGCACTCTGCCTAAGCAGGTGTTTTCATCTGCTGAGCTATCAGGCCAGCCCTTGTTTAGTCATATTTTAACTTATTCCCTTCTTCTTCCTTCTGTAAATGATTTCCAGAGTAAACTTCTTGAACTTAGAAATGTAATCGCTGTGTTTTTAATCATTTTAAGTTTATCAAAAGGCTTCTGATTTCCTTACTCCCAGTGTGGTAATTGTTTGTGAATATGGATGTGAAATCAGCGCCAGTCAATGTTTCTACTTATTAACAAGAATCCTGTTCACGTGCGCCACCAATCCTAGGACAGCGGCGCTGAAACCACAAGTAGTCGTTTTAGATTTGCTTGTTGTTCAGCTTAGTTCATGCAGGCTCAGATTCTTGTTTACTTTGAAGCTGACTATCAAGTACATCTGTACTTATGCAATTCTATGTGTATTTAATAAATACAATTCTTTGACATTTTTAAGTGACTAATTCTGTAATGTTTCTTGATTTGAGGGCCTAGTTTAACAGACATGAACCCACAATTTTTATAACATATCTTTTCCCACTTTTTTTTTGCACTGGGGATTCAACTCGGGCCCTTGAGCTTGCCAGGGAAGCTCTTATTCTACTGAGCCAAATCCCGGGTCCCCTATTCCCACATTTTTGTCAAACTATTTATTACTGGATATTTAAATTTTTTCATTAAAAGAAAAATAACTGTTAAGCATCACTTTCTAAACAATCTGAAAAGGTATCTCCCTTTTACAGAGTTGCAGATATTATCAGATAAATCTGTGTTGTTGGAAATAATTTAAGATTCTGAGATACTATCTTTAAATGTGGATAGTATAACTGGGGAACTTTCCTTATTACATAATATATTTTTTTCATAATTTTATTGATAGACAAATAGCAATGAAAGAGTATCAAATCAAATTGGGATGACAGTTTCAATAATTAACACATTACATATTATCTTCCTAGGGGTTAATTGCTGTACAAGATGCAGACATGATATCCTATTGAAGAACACTATCACAACAACTCCCTCTATTCATTAAGAGAATGTAACTATATATCTATCCTAACAATTTTGAATGCACAGATA
>NDGN011204608.1:0-46752 GCA_002564285.1 Tympanoctomys barrerae | reverse complement strand
GGAAGGTTGGAGCCGCAGTGTTGTTTTGAGTCCCCGCCTCCCTGTGCCTGTGAAGTTTTTCTTCTGCCCATGTGTGGCTGATCAAAAACCTGCTTCTCCTGTCTCCTTGTCTCTTGAAAACTTTCAGGGACAGTGTCTCCTCAATTAAAAAAAAAATTATTTGTGTCTCACAAATAGTGGTACTCAACCATGTTACTGCATCATGGGGAATAATCATTTAAAAATGGCTCCTCCAGTCCCTACTGACCAGACATGTTACCTGGATTCATTGCTCCCATTTGCTGCCGCCTCCTCCTCGCCAAGTGTGACGAGCACGCCCTGAGCGCGTCTGCATTGCTGCTTAGCCTGGGCAGTGATTATCTTACTGGTGGTATGAGGTTCCCTTGAGCTGGTCCTCTGGCATTGTTAGAGTGCTTACTTTGGGGGCGTCCATGTTTTCCCAGGTGTCCTTTCACAGCTTCCTTTTCTTTCCCTCTCAGCATGGAGCCCCACAGTACATTCCTGGGTGCAGTGTGACTCACATTCCTGCTTTCACAGTACCTTGCAGAGGAGGGTTATCCAAAGATGCCCGTCCACGAAGCGGAGCCCACCTGCTGCGTGCAGCCCGCCTGGCAGTAGGGAGTCGTCCCTTGAGTTGTTGTCTGTGCACCGTTGAGGATCAGGGTATTCCTGCTGAATATGGCCTCCAGGCAGAGGGATGTGCATTTGGGTCTCGGCTTGGCTGAGACCCGCAGACAGTGGATCCAGGGCTGGCCTTCCCCACCTCCGTTGTCTTGCCAGCTGCCACCTGGCTTCTGTAGGGGCCAGCTGCCATCTTGGATGGTGGCCAGCCTCGGTGTCCAGGCCAGCCTGCGAGAGTCAGCGGGGCCTTCTATTTCCAGAGGAGATAGCAGCAGCAGCAGCGGAAGACACAGGCTGTAGGAGACACGTAGACGTTCCCTGGCTTTCAGGCACAGGAAGAGCCTGAGAAGCCGTGAAGACAACCCCTCAGGGCAGGGCAGAAGAGCCACTTGTTTTGCAAATACCAGATGCGGCCCAAGGCTCTGATTTTGACAGCTCTTGTGGCCCTTCTGTGTGTGCTGGAGAGGGCAAGGGCTGGACAGTGTTGGGGACTTGGCGAGGCATAGCTCGTGGGAGGGGGACTCAGGTGTGGTCTCAGCTTCGCAGCAGTGCTGGGGGTTATGGTGAGGCACAGCTGGGCCAGACCTATGCAAAGCAGCTCCTTCCTGCTGCAGAGGAGGAAACCAATGTCGGAGGACTGCAGATGGCCGCAAGCGGAAGGACTCTCTGGAAGTGGAAAGGACCCGACGCAGCGCCCCGTTTTTCCTGTGGTCCTTTGGTGCTAGGGAGCCGACACAGGGTGTTGCTCATGCTGAGCGTGCAGTTGACCACTGAACTGCCTCCAAAGACACTGTCTTTTCGTGCGTTACTGAAGGCTCAGTTATCGTAGTGGCTTTGTTGAGATGGAAAACACTCGGTGCAACACAGACCTCTGGTTCTGCCAAGCAGGCCCACGCTGCTCCGCTGGGCTCTGCTGTGCCCTTCTGTGGGGCTGGAGAGCGGGTCGTCTCGTACAGGAATACAGCCCTGCTTGCCTTCCTTTCCACAGAAGGCCAGAAGCTGAGCAGCTCTCTAATGACGCAGGCGCACACACTGTGTGTGACGGCGCTTCCCTTTCCCACTGTGCTGTCCCTTAGCAGGATCCCCGGTATCTACGCCCAAACACACATGTGGCTCTTCTCTGTCCTCCCATCTGCCTGGGAGAGAAAATGGATTATCTAATCGAAGGAAGTAGATGACAGGGCCCCGAGGCAGGCTGCGCTTTCCCTGTGGCTCTGTTGTAGGGGAGGTCCAGTATGAGCAGAAAGCGGTTCCCCGGGCCACAGAGAGGCTGCTGTGTTGCCCAGCTGCTTGTGCTGAGTGAAGGAGGGGCGGTGTGGAGTGTCACATTCAGCCCTGCCGACTCAGGAGGTCATGGAGAGGTGGAAGCTGCTTCCGCTGCAGGTGGTGGGGAAGCCGTGGATGCTGTCTGCGGAGGCAAAGGGTGAGGACGGGGAAGAGTTGGGAAGGACAGTTGCGTCTCTGCCTGCTCAGGTAATGAGAGGCAGAGGGGGAGGAGGGGAGGAGAACATGTGGCCCGCTGTCTTCCCACTTCCCGGTTCTGTGGTGTGGTTGTGGCTGTGTGTCTGTCTGTGGGGACATGTCCTGGAGTCTGTGGCTGGTGTTTATCCCCCGGCTATGCCAGTGCTTACACATTGGCTTCCAGGGAGTCTGCAGGCTGAACCCACAGAGGGGTTCCCGTGTTTACCCGAGAATAGCTTGTCAACATTCTCTGCTCTGGAATAAGCAGTCTGCATGCGGGATCTTAATCCCTGGAATCTGAGACCGGCTCCACTGGGAGGGAATTGCTCGTCTGCCCGTGCTGTATTAGCATGAGGAAGCATTGAGTCAGGCCCACAGGCCCTGGGGGAGACCAGCTACGGTGGTGGGGCGCTGGACTTAACTTGCTGGCCAGCGGGCATGTGGTGCCGTCGTGGCAGGTGTGTCCTCCTGGGGACACCCGCTCTCCCGTGTAGGAGCCTCTTAGCAGTGGTGCTTCCTGCAAGGGTGACTCTCATGAAGCACGTGGGGCGGGGCACCTTCCGTGATGGGGGACCTGTGTCCTGCTGCAGAGCAAGCCCCAGCATCAACTCTGCGTACAGTAGTAAAGGTGAGCAAACACTTGGCCCATGCACAGGGGCCTTGTGTTCGCTAGGCGGCTGCTGCTGTGAGCGAAGCAGGCTCAGAGAGAGGCCCCTGTGCAGGGGCTCCACACTGGGGCTGAGCCATCCACTGTCCCAGTGAGCTCAGAGCAGACAGGAGGGTCCCAGGAGCTCTGTGCAGGGAGGGTCTTGTGAGCTCTTCCTGCACAGCACACAACAGCCCCCGCCCAAGTTTATTCCCCCAGTTAGAGCTTGGCTGGGAAGCCACCTTCCCTTCAGAGCAGGGGGGGGGGGATCTGGTCCACGGTAGTCTTGGGGTTAAGGCAGCAGGCTCCAGAGCAGCTGCCTGCCTGTCAGGTAATTGAGGGAGATGGTTTCTCATTTCTTCTGTTTTTCTCTTGTGCTGGGGATGGAGCTCAGGCTCGCCAGTTAGGCATGCACTCCACCACTGAGCTATATCCCCGCCCCTTTCAAGGAGAGCTTTAGTGCCTTCTAGAGCTTTTATAATTTTTGAGTGGGATTCTTGTCAGTTGAGAGTAAGGACTTCTATTGACAGCTGAGGATTGTCCCCTCCACTGCTACACTCACCCCAAGCTTTCAGTGGCAACGCTGGGTATCTGTGCATGGATTGGCATCGTGGAGGACACTGTTCTGGACCACAAAAGAGGCTGCATTGTAAGATTGTCACCTGTGGCGCAGGCTGGCCTTGACCTCATGGCAGTCCTCCTGCCTTAGCCCCTAACGAGTGCTGGGGTTGCAGGTTTGCACCATCATGTCTGACTTCAAGATAACAAAGTTTATTTTACTGTTGTGAGTGGAAGCCCTCACCACCTAAGAGGACTCTGTTATCAGGGCTAGAAGTTGGTGCTACTCCCACCAAGTCAGCGGAACTTGAAGTGCAGATGTGAAGATTACACCGAGGCTCAGCTGGGCCCACGGAGCCGTTTCATTGACGATGGTCTCTCCTGTCCTGTACCTCAGGGTTGCCCCCTCCCCGGCTGACTTGGTTACTTTTCTTTCATTGCTGAGACAGAATTACTCAACACCCAAAATGAAGGAAGCAAAGGTTTATTTAGCTCACAGTTAGTGGAGGTTTCAGTCCATACTTAGCTGGCTCCAAAGCAGGCTGGCACATGGCAGAGGGCAGCCGTTTATGGCAGCGGAAAACGGAAGAGCAAGGGAGGAGCAGCGGCAGCAGTGGTGGAGGCGAGCCTGTCTCCCGTTCTCATATTGCACTCAGGCTGTGCGCCCTCCAGGGCGGGTGTAGCACTCACAGTGCCAGCCTTGGACCATGAATTGATCACAAACTCTAGAAGCCCACCCCAGTGAGTGCATGAGACCTTGGGGGGCCAACTAGACACAAGCCATAACATTCTGCTCCTGGCCCCCTAAAGACTCACACGCATCCCTTTATGGAAAGGGCATTTTAGTCCATCTCCAAGAGGTGCTACAGCCCTCGCAGTTTCAGCACTGCTTAAGAGTCTTGAGTCCCAAGTCTCCTAGGCAAACCCTTAGCTGTGAGCCGCTGTACAAATGAAAAATTAAACATTTCTAGCCTTCAATGGCACCAAGAAAGTTATAGTTCTAAAAGGTACAAACAAGGAGTACAATGCATTGGGACCTGAGCAAGTCCAGAATCCAGCAGGGAAAACATTAGGCCCTTTAGTTCCATGTGGAACATCCAAAAGCAATCTGTGGCAAATTGTGAGCTCCAGAAGACTTACACGGCTCCACCCCTGGGGCACTTTTAGTGGTAGCTCCATGGCTTCTCTTTTAGGTCTGCTTTGCTCTCTCCTTGCAACTCTTCTTAGATGATCCACGGTCCTGGCTTTTTCCAGACTTCTGGGGTTTCCACTGCACTTTAGGCTTCTCACTCAAAACTTCACACACTGCCTTCCCAGGCCTTCTAAAATTGAGGTGGAAGCCTTCTTAACCTCAGAACTCTTGCTTTCTGCATGCACCTACAACCAACACCACATGAATGATGCCAAGGTCCACTGCCACCCGGAGCAGCAGCCAGGCGTTCTGCTCTTTTGGCTGTAGAGGTTGAGTGCCTGCATCGTTGAGTGCTCTGAGCCTGGTTCTGAGCAGCAAGTTTTCTATGCCGCCGCCACCATTCTGGAACATGGCGCTGTGGGGCTTTCTCCTCAAAGCAAGGCCTTTCACTTTTGCAGTTTCAAGGCTGCAAGAGGAGGGGATTTGCTGCTGCTTATGATGCCTTTAGGCCATCTTTTCTAGTCTCCTGGTCCTTCTCGGCAGTGGAACTAATCTCAGTTCTATCTTTGCATCCCACAGCTTTATTATAGCTTCCTTTCTGGTCAGATTTGCAACATTTCAAATCATCCTGCTGGGCTCTCCACTCCTGATTCTCAACATAAATCCGGTGAAGAACCTTCAACAATAGCCATGCCACTGCCTCAACATTTGACTGCCTTTACGTTTCTCTTGCTAATTAGTCTGTATGCTGAATCTCAGTCTCAGGCAAAGTCTCTGGACATAAGCAAAATGTAGACAGACTTTCTGCTAAGCCGTAACACATATCGTCTGGAGTCCAACAGCCAATACAGTCCTTTCTCCCAGCAGAAACCTCTCTTCAGGCAGGATTTCTGTCAGCATTCTGGTGTTCTGAGCTCTGGCCAGAGTCTCCATACAGAGCAGCTGAAGGTATTCTGGAGCTTCTCCAGACCTGTACCTCTTCCCTCAAGCCATTCCCAAAGGCTCCTGATGAACCCATGGTCAGGTCTAGTCACAGTAAGGGCCTCGCTTCTTGGTACCAAATTATTTTTTGGTTACTTTTCTCTTTTTGCTGGGACAAAATACCCAATGCCCAAAATTAAGGAAGGAAAGGATTATTTAGCTCACAGTTAGGGGAGGTTTCTGTCCATACTCAGCTGGCTCCAAGGCAGAGGGGCACAAGGCAGAGGGCAGCCCTTTATAGTGGCAGAAAACAGCAGAACAGCAAGAGCAAAAAGGGAGGAGCCGTGGTAGAGAACGAGCCTCTCTCCACAGGTGCAGCACTCGCACCTGTAATCCCAGCATTGGATCGTGAGTTAATCCCAGTCTGTAGAGGCCTCTTAGGGGACACCTCAACACAAGCCATAGCACCAGCTTTCCTGCTTACCCCGACGTAGAGCTGTGATAAAGGTCTGGGCTGAAACAACACAGACAGCCCACTCAGGTCACCTCGGGGTGTGTGGCATCCAGCACACCTACACTGGCCTAAAGGCCCGGGCTTTAGGGAGGCCACAACACAAGGTCATCAACGTGGAGATCCAGGCGTCCTGATGTCAGCAGTGCTCTTGACCGGTAGGCTCAGCCATGAGCCTGGGAAGCGGCCCGTGTGACAACTGTTTGCGAATGAGACGGTCACTGTCACCCGGGGAGGGGCACTGTCCCCCGCCCTGCCCCTGGGTGTTTAAGGGAGCTGCTGAGCCCTTTACCCGAAGTCCCCCAGTATGAGCTTTTATGAGCTCATACAAGCCTGAGAACCTACCCGGTGGGCTCGCATCAGTCCAGCTGGTGGTGGCCTAACCGAAGAGACAGGCTTCGTGTTGTAGGTTGTTAAGTCCTGTGTGAACTTCGTGGAGGCTGTAGTCTCATCTTGATTTCTAAATTTCTTTCTTTCTAGCATGGAAAATGGAATGTAGGGCTTTGGAGTGCGCTAGGCCCGTGTCTGCCTCTGAGCTGCACCCTGTCCCTCGTGGCATCACTAGTTTACCATCCTGGCTCGTGACTGGCGCTGAGTGGGGAGCCTGTGAGAGCGCAGCCTGTGGGTCCTCCCGTAGGTACCACACTGCCCCCACTTCCCTTAAGTCTTGGTGTCACTCCAGTTAAATTGAGACCTCTCAATTCTCTCTCCTCGCTCCCCACGTGCAGAACAGGATGCCGGATGGCTGTTGGTTGAGGTTGGCACACCCGACCTCCTACCCTGAGGGGATCCGCCCCTCCGGCATCCCTACAGGGGGGCCAAGCGCAGTGAGCCTGCAGGAAGCATCTGGCGTTCCATGACTACTGTGGGGTGAGACCAGGGTTGGGGGGTGCTGTGTATCGATCCTTTCATATGCCACCATCACCATTCCTTCTTCCTCTTTGGGGCAGCTTCCCAGCCACCCCAGCCAGCTGCCCCCATGCCCTCTGACCCTGAGTGGGTACCCTGCTTCCTTTTTGTGCTGCAGCTCTTTAGGGTCTTCAAGCCCTACCACCGTACTGTGTGTGTCAGGTTTCTCAAAGGGCTCTCTGAGGGCCTTAGGTCCTGTGGAAAGGTGTGGCAGGGGCTGCAAAGAGACTGTGGACAGTGGCTCCAGAGTTACCACAGCAGAGGTTCCCAGAGCGGGAGTGTGGCCGCCCTCCCTGTCCAGGATTCTTCCCTCGGAGAGGGCAGTTTCTGGTTGTACCACGTGTTCAGCCACAGTCCGAAGTACGTGCGCTCCACTCAGGATGTGATGGTCAGCTCAGAGCGACCTCGGCCCCCAGGATGCGGGGAGCAGAACACCCCCTCTTCCATTAACCACCGGGATGTTCCCTGCGGTTCATCTTGGAGGACACAGAGCAGGGGTTCCTCCAAGTGTGTAGGTTTCTTTCGCGAGGGTCCAGTGGGCTGGTAAGGTATTTCTAGATGGCTCAGTTACAGCCATGGAGAGGACCTGGAGTGGGATGTTCCTCCTGCGCTGCAGACAGGGATGCCGGAGACAGGCGTCCCCAGGCCCCCCGGGGAGACGGGTATGCGGGCGCTGCAGCGCAGCTGACCTCAGGAGCAGCTCTGTGGGAGGCGTGCACTCCGCACTTGGATTTCCATGTCCCTCATCAGCTCTGCCACACTCTGAAAAGCACTCACACCTGTGTGCGTCCACACACTCCAACGCAGGGAGCCTTCTAACGCCAACCTACCCTTCCCAAGTTTGGAGAGGAGTGGGGAACAATTGGCTCTTTGCTGAAAGCCAGTAAATTTTGAGACACTTGAGAAACGTGTTTATCTAAAATGTGTCTGTGACATTTGAAATGTCAAAATTGTGGGAAACTGCAGATCATATTGGAGGCTTGTACACGACGCCACAGGCTCCATCCTGCTGCTAGTCTGGTCCTGTTTGTTCCTGCTGTTCTGAAGAGCCTCCAGTTGTCAAGTCCTGTGTGACACATGGCACCAGGTGTCACTGATGGAAAGGCCTGAGTGTGTGCAGCGTCTTGGCATCAAAGTAGCAGTGTTTTAAATCTCTAGCTTCAGTTTAGCTACCAGATTTCCAAGGCAAGAGTTCAGCAGATCGAAGTGGATGCCAAGCCATGCGGTCAGAAAACCATTGACTAGAGGGCGGTCTTTGCTGGACAAGCAAAACGGATCAGACCTGGGAAGAGTGAAAAGCCATTGAGATACTCGCTTGTGGGCCTGGGAGTTGAGTTTGCTCTTCTGTCCTGTTTGGCTGCCGGTCCACCTGCCTGCCCACTGCCCACCCATCCATCTCTTCTCCCCACCGTGTCCCTACCAATGCATTGTATGTTAGTGGAGAGCATTCTCCATTTCGGTGCCAGGATGCAGCGGAGAAGAATGTAGCACTGTGCATTCCGCTGCTGAGCTGGTGATGGCTGTGTCTTTTGGTCCCTGGGGCTTGGTGTCCTCTACCCCACCCCTCTGAAGAATCCTGGGAAGTAGGATCCAGAAAATGTGACATTACAAAGAGAGTATGGAGGGCCAGCGAGATAGCTCAGGGGACTAAACACCTGCTTAGGTGAGTGCAGGGACCAGGGTTTGATCCCAGCATTGCATGCCACGCTGGCCTCAGGGGCACAATGAACCAGCCACGCAGGCCGGGCATGCTGGCATATGCCTGTAATCCCAGTGTTGGGGAGGCTGCAACAGGAGGATCACTGTAAATCTGAGCTGCGTGGTGAGACCCTGCACCAAATACATGGAAGTCCCAGTTTTCAGAGTAACAGTGGGGTTTTTGCACATCACCAACTTCTGAGCTTAGCTTCAGCTAAGAGAAAAGTCTAGAGACTTTACTTAGGGCACACATGTCTGGTGAAGGCCAAGGAGTATGGGGGCGAGGGTGGGGATGGCTGTGGAGGGCTCCGCATGTAGGAGATCGGGAATGTGGCCCCAGGATATCTACAGTCAGCGGTGTTCTCAGACTTTTTCAGGCACTCTCAACCCCATTCTGGTAGTTGCAGGGGAACATGCTAGATGCGGATGCGTAAAGAGCTCATTCGAATAAATCATACAAACAGGATGAGGGTGAGGTGAGGTGCTGTTATTACACAAATACGCAAAGGTCCCGGGCAGTGGCAGGGGTCACAGAGAACCCGGGCCTTTGGCGTGGTGTGGGTTGGGCCAGCCTTTACCAGAGCAGCCTGTGAGCTGTAGGCAGCAGGAGGTGGTTGCTGGTGAGCCCCCAGGGACGGCATGGACAGAGGAGCCAGCTGGACGTGGGAACACTGGGAAGGTTGACCCAGGAGCTGTGCTTCTAGGAATCTAAGCTAATGAGTTTCCCAGTGATTGACAGACAGGTTTCCGTTCCAGAAAAGACAGGTGCCAGCCATGGGGGAGATAGGTAGATGGGGCGAGACGCCATCCCCCAGGACACCGTATCCTGGCAGAGAGAACACTGCGTCGTGCCAAGGGCGTGAGTGTGGGGCGTTCCTTCTGGCCCTGAGTGCTTGCTTTTTAAATGGTGAAACGGGAACCTGTAGACTTCAGAGAAGGGTAGCTGCCGTGTGTTAATTTTAAAAGACCCCCGGGCGTGGCAGAAGAGCGGCTTGCTTCCTCGAGGTGCAGTCGCTGGAACAGCCTTGCTGGCAGCCGTGGCCCTGTGTTTTGTGTCTACCAGGGGACAGCGCCCTGGCTGCCTGGCCACTCCCAGCCCTGTGTCCACCCAGCCCCGAGGCCCTTGGCTAGGTGGGTCACCGCTTGCTGGATGCTGTTGGCTGCGTCCTCCCTGGCTATTGTGCATTCTTCAGCCTGGGCAAGTCCTCCGGCCACCTGTTTATGGGGTGACAGTGTTGCCTTTGGGTTGAGAGCTCTACTGTCCTGGGGCAGGATCCCCAGGGGACCCTAAAGTGTTTTGTGGATATTGCTGGAATTCTTGGGAAGAGAGCTGAGAGCTAGAGGTGAGCAAAGGCGTAAAGAGTGCCGGAGCAGCCTGGTGCAGTGTGCACATGCAGTCCAGCCCTAGGGAGGCTGAGGCAGGAGGATGCAAAGCTGGAGCCCAGCCTGGGCAGCTTAGTGACCTAGCGGGACCCTGAGGCCTTGTCTAAAAGTAGCAGTGAGAGTGAGGCTGGGAATGTAGCTCGGTGCCAGAGCTCTAGTCCTCAGCACAATCCCGCGTGCCCAAAGATACCAAGATACCAGTAGCTGCTCCTGGCCCACCATGGGGAGGGAACAGGCCTCTGCCCCCGTGCCTGCCGGTGGCTCTCCCACCTACCAGGCGGCCTGACTGCTCCAGGCACCTTCCTCCCCGTATAAAGGAGAAAGTCCTCACTGCTGCGCCTGAGGAGAAGGGCGCAGGTTCACTGCCGGTCACCTGGCCTTGTCTCTGTAGTTCCCCACGACCCTGCCATAGGGTGGCGTAAGTAGCGAAAGGGAAATATTTCCAAAACGGGTTGAAGAATGACTTTTCTGAGCAACCTGCAGAGCTAGATAGAATGATAGGTTTAAAAAGTCACTTAGGTTCTGCTCAGAGCATAAACAAAATTGTTTAAAAGCCAGGCTGCATCCAAGTTTAAAAACTAAAAATAGCCTTTCTTCGCAAAGGCGTACATGTAAATTTCAGGAAATACAAGGAAGCCCGGGAAGAAACCTTGAGCAGCGTCTCAGCGTCTCAGCGGCTGCAGGTCCTGCATGTTCACGGGTCGCTCACTTCAGTCTGGACTGGCATGAGTGACAGCAGTGGTGGTGGGCTCACACTTGCACCTCGGTATGTCGTCCGTTACCTGGGTGGACCCTTCCGTGCTCCATGCTGTGTCACTGCCCTGGCATTTCCGGGACAGCTGGGGTCACATAACAGCGTAACTACAATGGCAAGCCAAGGAAACAGATTTTCCAGTTTCATGTTTTACTGTGATGGATTGAAAGATGGCCCAGGAGCTTCCGCCACACACGCCACAGTTGAAACCATAACAAGAAGGGCTTTTGTCAGAAGTGTGCCAGCATCCCAACCTGGAGACCAAGGAGGAGAGGGGACCGCTGTGAAGGTCACCCCCGCGTGTGCTGTGGGCTCATTGCAGCAAGTGCGATTTCAAGACGGTGACCCACTTGAAATGACATGAACTAGTCCCCTGTCCCCTCGGCCACTGCTGCAGTTGACAGCCTCCTAATTATGCCTTTGGGATTTGTAGGCATCCTCTTTCCCAGATGATTCCGCTTGATGATAATTCCATCAGAAAGGGCTCCATCTTGGAGCTCTGTTCTATTTTCATATAGGCAAATTAGCTCAAGAAAATTAGAATAAATATCCAGAATAGTCTGCTAGAATCTCTGAACCATTCCTCCAGTTACGTCTGGGCCAAAATTAAACAATTATAGGGGATCAGCAATGTTTTCAGGCCCTGTTTTGTCTCTGCCCTTGTGATTTGCATGCATATAGGAAACCCAGCACACTGGGAAAGAAAATGACTTTCTGATTGAATCGTGTGATTTCAAACAAAGCTCTTTCATGAATAAAGAATATTAATTACTATATCCGAGTGAATCTCCTCCCTGTCCCCCCTTTTGTGAGTTGTGCGTTAATAGCGACATTTGTACATTTGGTACAAGGTCAGTGTAGATTTAAAGGCAGACAGAAGCTTTGAAAATTTATTCATGCTGGAATTGAGAACATGGAATTAATTAAGGGTACAGAAGCTGGAAGACAGGCGGGTTGCTGCTTCTGGTTTTGTTCTTTAAAGTGGTTTATTCCTTTGGGAGGTGAGCATTTGGTGTCCTGGATGTGTGTTCTTCGTGGGGTGTATTAATACAGCGTACAATTGAAAAGAGAATAGGTCCAGGGCTGGACAGTAGTGAGGCCGGCTTGGATCATAGGTGACTTAAGGTCAGGCTCTTCCTGGACTGCTGGTCTGGGCCCTCACATCCTCTCCTTCCACTTCTCCTTTTCTAGTATTTCCTCAGTGTTACCTACCGCTCCCACTGTTTCGGAAACCCTTGATGGGTGCTGTGGCTCGGGTCCACATATCCCCCGGAGCCTCCAGCAGTCACAGGAAGGGCTTTCTTACAGTGGCTGGATCTAGGCTGTGTGGCCCTGGGACTGATCGCGGTGAGCTTAAGGGCACCAGGATCGCCAGTGTGAGTGCTGCCTCCCCTGAGCAGCGTGGCCGAGCCCCAAGGGCTGGGAAGCGTTGTGGTCGCCCAGTTGGCTTTTGCTGTCTTCTGCCTGCCATGAGCTGTTTGTCCTCCATGGTGTTTGCCCCCTTCCCTCTGTGGGGTGCTTTCAACCGATCAGTTAGGAGCAAACAATTGCAATGCCCCGTCAGGTCCTGAGCAGAGCAACAGCCCTGAGTACTTCCCTGGGAGGCCCCTGGGGCAGGGCCTGCGTTTTAAAGAAGTCATCTGCGGTGCAGTGTAGGACTTGAACACATTTGAAGCAGTATGATTTTTTCATGCTTCATTTTGTTCAGAGGAGCTCTGCCAGGTGGTCCTCATGGCCCCCAGAGGTGCTGGCCTAGCTGCCGTGGGCAGGGCGGGTATAGGCACAGGCCTGGGTTCACAGCAAAGGCAGGGGAGTAGGGCACGGGTGCCAGGCAGTCTGGAGCTTTGATGTTTCTGCTGGGTGACTTGTGGGCTACCCGCTCTCCAAGCTGAGACCACGTGGCACCCAGGGAAGGCAGGCCACTGCACAGCTCTTCTGCAAGGACACAGCGTGTCCTTCCCAGGCCTGCGGCCCCCTTCCCGTGGCCTCCAGCACCACGCCTGCTGCGGATTGCTAATGAGAGCAAGCGTGGCGGCGAACACTGCTTTCACCTGTCTTGGTGCACCAGCGCCACCAGGCAGACGCTCTGCCTCTGCAAGACCATAGCTCCTCCGTGGCCAGGCCCTCGTGCTTGTTTTTGTTTCTACAAGCCAGGAGCAAGAGTTTCCAGAGCAAGACCTCAATTAGCATGAAAGTAAGGTGCACCACTTAGAAAGGAAGGGGAGGGGGCTTCCTTCCGCTGTGCCCTGGGTCTTCAGTTGATCCCCCTGGCCTGGATTGTGGTTTGATATTAAGTAAGACCCCCAGTTTGCGGCGAACCCACCATCGCATCCCAGGGAGTCGCAGACAGGGCCAGCTCGAGACCCAGCTGATAGCTGTGCAGTTTTTCGTTCATCTCCTTGATCCCCAGGGTGGTGTGAGCTATGGGGACTCTGCTTCCTCCCTTTGGAGGCGGCGGTCCTTCTGCTCACTGCCCGGCAGGGACTGCAGTTTTAGCGCCCTGGTTGTCAGTCACGGGCGGCTGGAGCTCCGTGGCAGGTGTGCGGTTCCCAGCACCTTCCAGTTTGAAGGTGCTGGAGCTCAGTGGCAGGGTACTGAGATCCAGCTTCAGAGTGCTGGGCCTTAGTGGCAGAATACTAAACTCTACTTTCAGGGTTCTGAGGAGCCAGGGACCTGTTGTGCTTTCTGTGGCCTTGTTTTGCTGTTGCTTGCTTGTTTTCTGTGGGGCTTGTTCATGCCATTTCATTGAGTTTTTATTTAGAGAAGCCCTTCGTGACCCTACGGCCGTCTTTGTTCTCATATTGCTGGGTAAGCACCACGGTGCCTGCTAGGCTGAGCTGTGTGGCCCACACTTCCCATGTTCACCTCCTAACTCCCAGGTCCTCAGGCTGTGACAGGGAGCCCTGATGGGGGAAGCTGGTGTCCTTGTAGGGAGGCAGAGGACCCTAGGAGGTGGGTGGGTAAATGATGCCACCCCAAGCCAGAAGTCGGAGAAGGCACAGAAGGTGCCACCCCTTGGTCGCGACTTCCAGACAGCACATTGCTGTGTTCGAAGCCCCGGCCTATGGCACTTCACCATGGCAACTGCACATGATGAGTGCAGGGGTGGCTCCAGATAGTTATGGACACATCCAAGTGTCTTTACTTGATAGTTGAGGACATTAAAACCTTGTGGCTGGCTAGTGTTTTTGGAAGGGTTTACCTGTTCTTTTTCTCTTCTGGAAGGCTTGTTTTTGTGCATGTGTCACCTTTTTCTATTAGCGACTTCCTGAAGTGACCTGGTCCTGGCCACCTGCTGTGGCCACCCTGGGAGGACCTGGGGGACCGAACTGCAAAAGTCTGGGCATTGTCTGAGGAATTAGCAGCTTCTCTTGTGTCCAGGCCTTTGCGTGGCTCTGATTATATCCGAATGTCTCTGATGCGTGGAATTTATGGCTTTTTTAACAGACTGTTTCCGCATTAGGGGTGGGAAGCCTGCAGTTGACATTCCCATGGCTTTCCGGGGTCCTGGTTAGGAGCTGGAGGAGTGGTGGAAGGGCTGAGGTTAGGGTGCTGGTGTGGGGGCGACTGGGGTCCCTAGCCACCATTCTGGGGACCCCAGAGGAGGCAGGAGCCAGAGTAGGGAAGCCGAGGAAAGGGGAGGTGGAACCTGCAGGTGGGACTTGGGGTGCTCGTCCTGAGCACCCACCCCTTGCTCAAGATACAGACAGAGCCAGAGCACTCAGGCTGGTTGGACTCGCAGCCAGCCACCCTTCCGGTCTTCTGATTTTGCTTTTGATGTTTTTTGTTTTTTTTTTCCCTTTTTATTCACCTTTTTTGCCAACTTTCTGTTCAAGCTTTTATATCAACCCCTCACCCCCATCTTTTCCTCCTCGCTCTTCTTTCCAGCTGCTGCTAGGAGAAGCAAAGTGCAATGACTGTAATCTCAGTCTCCACAGGCTCTGGCTTCTGGAATTGCACTAACTATAGAGCAAAATATTTGGAAAAAAAATGTTTATCTGTCCCAAACATTACAGACTTTTTTTTTTCTTGTCATCCTTTCCTTAAAAATACAACTATTTGCATAGCATTTATGTTGTGTTTGGTGTCATCAATATTCCAGAGATGATTTAAAGTATCAGGGTGGAGGATTGTACCCAGGCTAGATGGAAACTTGACACCACGTCGTCTAAGGGGTTGGGGCACTGTCACAAGTTCGCGCAGGTGTGGGTTGGCCCTGGAAGTGTCTGCAGGATGGGTGGCTTCACTCCTGTCCCTCTTGCAGAGCCCTGCATTGGTTCTCCTCCTAGCCCGTACTCCTGCTCTGAGGACCCTCTGCTTATCTCCTGGGCTCCAGTCCAGCTCCCCGGGCTGGGATCTGGGGCACCACAGTCACCGTGACTTCCTTTCTATATTTGTAAAACAGGGATGATAATAGTGCCCACTCTCTGGGGTGCTTCCCTGAAATAGCATCCCAGACATGCCCTCGGGCTCCACCTGGCTGTGGCCTGTCCTTGAGCACGTGGTCACCTAGGAAGGGTGGCTGCGTCCTCCTGGGCTGCATCAGAAACTGGCTCCTTGGGACACTGGGCAAAGGGTGGGAAGGGGGAGGCCCACCAGCATGCTGGCCTCTGCTAGGCAGTGGCCCCGTGTTACAGAGATGAATCATTGTGCTGCAGGCCACACAGCTTGGTGAGGGGTCTGTGCGAATCTGGTTCATTTGAAGTCACCTTTCCGTATCAGGTTTGAGGTGGAACGGGTCAGCAGCTCCCAGCATGGCTTGTAATGCACGGCCACATGCCGCTTCTGCTTGGGTCAGTTCCCCGTGTGCTGGTGGCAGTGCCATGAGCCCCTGGTTTACCCCTTGTGCTGGCATTTGGTGATGGCCCTCAGATGCTGGAAAGTTCCAGCAGAGGGGAGTTTCTGAAGCTTGTTTCCTGCTGCAGTCCGTTCCTCGCTGTTGCTCAGGGAGCCCGTGTCGGGCGTTGGGCTGCCTCTGGTGGGCACTTCAGTTCCGCCCGCTGCCTTGCTGAGTGCTCCTTCTGCACAGCTGTGCTTCCCAGCATTGCCTCTCAAGCCCGCCCGTTCCTGGTGACGAATCTGCTTCTCCGGAAGCCTTCTGCAGTCGGGGCCTGTGGGGGTGTGTCCACCCTCCGTGGGCTGCTCTGGGGCCCACCCCAGCTCCTGGCCTCGAAGGCGATCACTGAGAAGTGGCAGTTGTTGTGTCACTTACTTCTCTGAGTTACCCCAGCTCCTCACCTAGGCTCCGGGGTACAGTGTCCCTTTCCTTTGCTCCACACAAGCCTCTCTTTCCACATGTGGCTCTTGGTGTCCCGTCTTGGAGGACCAGCCCACCTCGTGAGTGACTCGGCAGCTGCAGCCCTTGCACAGTGGGGCTGGCACAGACCCTGCCAGTGTGCAGACGGGCAGCCCCTGGGGTCCCCAGCCAGGGCTTTCGGGGGCTCCGGGAAGCCCCTCCCCAGCACACACAGTCAGCGTGTTTTTTTGTTTCCTGCCCAGGGAAGGCCAGGCTTTTCCAGAGGGCGGCCACCCAAGATCAGCTGCAGCTGAGGATTCTCGTGGTCAGGGAAGAAATGAGTCACCCGCTTCTCAGTCTCTCTCTTTTTTGTGTTTAGGACAGTGTCTACAGGGTGTTCAGGGTCTCAGGAGTAGACTGGACTCACAGTGATTCTCCTGTTTTCAGCCTCCCAAGTGCGAGGATTACAGGCATGTGCCACCACACCCAGTCTTGATTGCCCTCTCAGTGTGCCCCGGGGCGTGGCCAGCATGGCACTCTGGGGACCAAACGCCGGCTGCTGTGCTCTGCCTAAGCAGGTGCTTTAGTCTGCTGAGCTATCAGGTTGGCCCTTTCTTGGTGTCTCTTACTGACTGCTGGGGACTTCATGGATGAACTTGCGGAGCGGGCGCTGTAAATGGGGGCTCCTTTAGTGCAGGGCAACATAACTGAGGCTAAGTGCCCCTCAGAATCAATCTTGAACCTCCCACGGGAAAGGGCTGGGGGTATGGGAGATACAGTTCCACCCGGGCGGGTGATGGGTGCCAGTGTGCTGGGGGTGCGGGTAGGCCGAGGCCAGCAGGTCAGACATGAGGTGGGGGTCTACTGGGACAAAGGACTTAGCAGGAGGCCTCTGTGGAACTGAGCCCCGCGCAGCCAGGAAGTAGAAGGTAGGCTGACGCGCTCAGAGGGGGCTGACGGCAGGCGCTCCGGCGCGCCCTGGAACAGGTGCCTCATGCGCTGCTCAGGGCTGCTCTGCTATTTTCTTATTGCAGAAGTGAAAATGGGACGCAGAGCCCCAAGGTCTCTTGTGTTGTAGGGTCATGTGTGAGCCACAGTGTTCTGGCCCCAAGCCTCTTAGCCACTGCTTGCTGCCAGGGCACAAGTGCTAGCTGAGGAGCCAGCACTTTCTTAGGCAACTCGGGGAGTCCATGAGGGTTCTGCACAGAAGTGTACCCTGAAACTCGGCTTGCAGGGTGGCATTTCCTGAGAGCAGACCACGTCTGTCTGTCCTGGATCGGAGCAAGTGGGATGCAGTTGGTGGGGAGGGAGGGGCAGATGAGCAGGCGCAGCACTGGGGACTGGGACCGGGGAGGGGACAGGTGTTTGCTGCTGTGTTTCATTAGATGGCACAGCGTTGAATCTAAAGGAGAGGAGGTGATTGTGATTGACAGCTCCATTTGCCAGAGGCCGTCCTAGGGGGTGGATGGGGATAGGAAGGAGGCCTTTATCCTTTCAAGAGAAGAGCGGCGTACTTGGAGTGGGAAGGGTCTGGCTGGACCTGCTGTGGAGCCTGTGGATGCTGGGATCAGTTCCCCATCCCCAGTGCCAGAAGTATTACAGCAGGGCTTGGTGACACAGACTGGATGCCACCATGTCCGTCCCAGCATCTCCTAGGGATGCAGCACTAGGGTGGCCCAAGTTGCCAGGTGATGCCCCTGCGCTCATCCAACCACCAGGGTGGAGGAGTCTGTCTGGGGGTTGGGTTTGCCCCCCCTTGGAGTGTCTGGGTCTACTGTGGAGCAGGTCACAAAGGCCCACAGAGACACGTGAGAGGAAGGAGGCAGCTGTGGAGGGCAGAGAAGGAAAGAGGGCACATGGAAAAGAGCCACCTGGTGCTACAGGGAAGTTGGGGACAGAAGGGCCATCAGCCAGGTAGCCCTGAGGGGAGCAGGGCTGTGAGCCTCAGGCTTCAGGCTGGCCTAGCCTCTGCGAAGCACAAGATGAGGCTGCGGCACCAAGCCCTGGCAGCTAGAGATGGGAGAATCGCAGCCCAGGCACCTGGGGCCACTCTCCTGGTTGCCTGCTTTGGCGTGGCGTGGCCTTGCAGCAGTGACCAGGAGGAAAGGGACCTGGTAGGGTGGCCCACACCATGCTTTGTGCGGCCCCCATTACCAGGCAAAGTGCAGCGTCCTAGGCCATGCCTGCACTGTGCCGCTGCTCTGGTGCCCCCTGAGGTGGGAGCTGGGGTGCCCTTGGGGAGCTGGCCTTGGTGTGGAACCTTGGGGTATGAAGATTACCATGAGTTGTGTGACCACGGGTGTTCATTTTCTTGATCCCCTTCTTGGTCTGTCTTCATGGAAGATTAGGAGCAGATTTGGAGAGAGGCACATGTGGCGTCGCGCTGCTTCTGGTGAAGGAACCCCACTTCTGTGGGGTCCCCTGAGTGTCCCTTGGGGATGTGTCCCCCCACCACAGCCCTCCATCCCACCCATGCTGCCCCTCCCTCCTGCTGGGACACAGCTGTGCACTGCCACTGACTGGTGGCCGCTGTGTGGCAAGTGGACAAGGAGATGCAGGTACTGTCCTCCCAGTTATGGTGTCAGACATGATCCAGGCCTGGAGTGGCTCCCTGAGTGTACCCGTAAATTGTGCTGTCCCGGCTAGCCTGGGGACACTGGTGGGCATGACCGCATGTCCCTCTGCTCAGTGCTGGGAGGGTGGGGCTAGACTCTTTCTTTTGACGTGAATACACGATCCAGGTATCTCTGCAGTCAGATCCCACCCGGGACACGGCTGCTCGTGTGGAACGCTGTCCTCCCGGAAGCTGTGCTTAGCCAAGGATGCTGGTCCACACCTGTAATCTCAGTCCTCTGGGGCGGGCGGGGAGGAGGGGGTGCTGAGGCAGGAAGGTCAGAAATGCGACTCTGGCCTGGGCAACTTAGTGACCTACTAAGACCTTTTCAAAGTAATAATTAGGAACAGTTAGGGAGCCAGGCATGGTGGTGCACGCCTGTAATCTCAGCACTTTGGAGACAGAGGCAAGAGGATCCTTTGAGAGTTTGAGGCCAGCCTGGGCTATGAAGTGAGCACAAGGCCAGCCTGAATTGCACAGCAAGACCCTGCCTCAAAAAGACCAGAAAAGGGCTATGGAATTAATTCAGTGGTATAATCCCCTGCCTGACAAGTGCAAGCACCCAGGTTCAATCCCGGGTACCGCATGCTGTGCTGCCCTGGAACCCTGGGCGCCCTGTGCCAGCCACCAAAACCGGGCATGGCTGCTCACACCAATAATCCCAGCACTGGGGGGTGGGGGAGGCTGAGAGAGGAGGGTCACTATGAGTCCGAGCTGCATAGTGCAGCCCTGTACCAAATACATAAATAAATAAAAATTTTTAGAAAATTAAAAAAAGGGGAACTACCTGCTCGGCCTGCCCCTCTCCCCCGCCCCACTCTTGGGACAGGAGCTTTCTTTCTCTCAATAAATATATTCTGCTCATAAAAAAGAAGAGAAAATTTTAAAAAGAGGACCCCCCCCTTCTAAAAAAAATTTTGGCCCAGGATGTAGCTCAGTGTGCAGGCCCTGACTTCAGTTCCTAGATGGCGGTGGGGGTAGGGAGCCAGGCTTTGTACTAGGGCTGACCTGTGGCTTTGATTTTATTTTCACATAAGTCCTGGATTTTCTAAATCTTTGGGGTCATCAGATTTAAAGGAAAACTTGGATACTCAGATGTCATGAGAATGTATTTAGGTCATCATCTTTGGATAGCGTTGATTGTGGCATCTGTTTCTCCTCAAGGAGACTTAGGAGAGCCCCAAGTCCCACCCCATCCCCGCCAAGGACAGCACTCGAGAGAGGCTCCGCCCCCACACTTGAGGACCAGCAAGAGTTGGTGCTTGGTGAAGGCTTTCCCACAGGCCTCTAGAGCCCCGTCATAGTTTTTGAAGTGACAGGCAGAGTTCGGTGTCGCTTTGATCAAATCCTGTGGTCCGCAGGTCCACAGCTCTGAGAGCAGAGGCCGGGAGGTTGTGGGCCTCCTTTGCCATTGCCTGGCTGTGGCCGTGTCTGGCACCACCGCGATGGTCCCCGGTAGGAGCGGCTGTTGCTTTGTACCAAGTGTCAGTTGTGTTCCATTCCATGATGTGACAGGTAGTAGGTCTGATTTTACTATCTTCTTTACTATCTTCTGATTTTACTATTTTACTATCTTACTAGTCCTCTTTGCCTGAAACTTAGCAAGAAAAACTGCCAAGAGGTAGCAGACATTTCCTTGCATTTGGGAGGGAGACGGCTCTGGCTGCTGGTGAGGCCTGCTATGCAACCAGGAGGCCTTCTCCCTGTCCTCCCCGGTGGAGGTGTAGTGTTAGCTGGCTTAGGCACTTGCCTTGGGCTCACGGTCACAGGCTGTGTCCTGAGGTCCGCCCCTCCCCGCCAGTGCTGAGGCAGGTGGGGGTCTCTTTCTGTGGCCTGAGGATGTTTTGCAGGCCCAGAGGATGCTGGGAGCAGGGTGTGCTCAGGAAGCCTGGGCTGGGCCTTCGCTCGCCTTCCCCAGCCTTGCGTGGCTCCCTCCTCTGCCTCACCGCTGGGGTTTCCTGGCTGACTCTGGGGTAGCCCTGCTTAGATGCAGAGCTTTTTCTCTTTTAACTCTTCCAGGGTTTTAATCATGCCTGTGCTACGTGCTCATTTAAAATCATTTTAATGAACGACTTGTTTTATCTTCGGATGCGGGCTGATCAGAGGACAGGCTGCTCTGTCACTTGCCGCTCTTCCTATTTTGGGAATGATTACTGGAAATAGTCTCTTCTCTTTTTGTAGAGACCTTCTGGTGCTTTTTGCTAATATATGCAGAGACAAGAAGAGATGATAGAATTAAAAAACAAAAAAACTAAAGGTTGGAATATGTCCCTTGAGTATAGCTGGCCTGTGCTTTTGGATCAGAAATTCACTTCCAGGGGCAGTTTTGCCCCCAGGGGACAGTGGTGGTATCTGACCCTGGGGAGGGTCCTACTGGCATGGAGGGGTGGGGCAGGGGTGGGGTCCACATCCCACAGCACCCAGGGTGGGACCACGGCGAGCTGAGCAGCTCCGACGTCTGCAGTGCTAGCCTGCCCTGGGTGAAGATGTTAGCGGCCTCTCTTTTGAGACTTTGTTTGAGTGGTCCAGCGCTAAATTCATGCCCTGCCTTCCCCTTCTCTGCCTCTTTCTTACTGCATGTCACCGAATCTTCTGGTGTTAGTGTTTGTGACATTTGTCAACACCACACCCCTTCTTTGCCTCCAGGGCACCCTGCTTTCTGCACAGTGCTGGGACTTGGCTGGTGACCTGCCTAGCAGGAGACAGTAAGTGCAGGTACACGGCCCGAGTCCAGCTCCCAGGTGGCTGACCTCCTGGCCCGCCTCCAGGTGGGTTCCTCCACAGCTCAGGTGGGACCACCCATCTGTATCACACAGTGTCTCACAGCCCCTCTCACTCGTCACCCAGAAGCCCTTGGAAGGCTCAGAGGAACCCTGTGTGGACAGGATCCTGAGCTGGACTCCAGATGCCACTGGGGAGCTAGTGGGCCCCCACCCCTGGCATGAGGCCACCCACCCTTTTCAGGCCTGCTGGATGACCAGCAGTGGGCCAGGGAAACCTTTCCTTCTGAGGTTGAGCCAAATCTGGAGCTGAGAAACAGCCTTTGTCCTGTTCTGCTTTCCCATTAATACCTGAAGGCTGATGGTGCTGTCCTTGAGGTGACATTGAGGAGCCTCTGTCACAACTGAGGCAGCAGGAGGGCAGCTGCTGCCTGCTGGTGCTGCACCCCCCTTGCCCTTGCCCTTGCCCTTGCCCTTGCCCTCTCACCACAGGTGGCTTTGTGGCTGGCCCTTGAGGAACAGTGTGGAAGCATGGGGTGTGGGCGCCCAGAGCCTCCCATGACCTTCTCCTCCAGCCTCAGGGATGGGCAGTACACACCTCCTTCCTTCCCACTTCCTGACTGCAGACCGGTGGTGAGACCTCTTATACAGGCCCGCTCTCCACCTTCCTCTAGTACAGTGACAAAATTGGGGACACGAGGAGCTCACTGCAGGGTCCTGGGGTGGGGACAACACGGGCAGTCGTTGGTCTGTAGAAGCCCAGTGGTGGCTGTGAGTCTGAGGTCAGAAACTCTTCCAGTCTTACCATGGGATTTGAGACTCTGGAAGGTGAAATGTGTTAGCCAGAGGCACATGCCTTTGTTTTTGCTGCTTCTGGGTGTCTGCCAGCTCACCAGCCAAGGGAGGGTCACCTCTGGAGACCCTGCGGAGAGAACTTCCCCATTGGCCCTGGGATGGGTATGCCGAGGCCAGAGAAAGATCCTTGCTGGCTGGCTGGCTGGCTGGCTGGCTGGCTGGCTGGCTGGCCTCTCCCGTCAGCAGTGCAGGTTCTGGAAGAGGCTGTGAGCATGATTACTAGCTGTCAAGTTGTGTGATTTGGAAAGTCAGCTTGCAACGCAGATGGCACTGCTGCTGACTACTGGAGGTTTCCTTTGAACAAGGCTTATCAGCTCTCTGAACGCTTGTGAAATAATAATATTCACATAGGAGGACATTTAGAGGCAGCCAGAAGTGGCCCCGACTGAGTCAGGGAGGGTGGCCAAGGGAGCTCACAAACTTGGACCCAGAGAGAAGCCAGCTGCTGAGGAGGCCAGGGGTGGGTCAGGCTGGCCTGGTCCCTGTGCCTCCTTCCTTCCTGCGGGAGTCCCTGCTGTTCAGAGGCTCAGAGCCCACTGCCCCCTGCTATGGCTGCAGCCCTGAGGTCATCCTGCACCTTTCATTGCAAATCCAGCATGGTGAGGTACAAGGTGCGGACAGCGTGGAAAACTAACAGCAGTCCTCCTGGGAAGATCCTTTTCTTAGAGAGCCACCAAAAAATGGAGCAGAAAGCCACGCGAGCATGCATGGTGTGAGGGCTCTTTTCTTTTTTAGAAAAGGCAGGTCTGGCTCTGGGAGGATTTAGATCTCAGGAGCAACTGCTCCGAGATCCCATCGGGAGAGCCCATGTCACTGTGGGGAGAGGCCATTCTCTCTGCCCGGATTGTCAGGCCACATTGTGAGGGCAGATGCGGAGCCCGCATGACTGGGGTGGAAAATCAGCTCTTCCTTCTGAGGTGGAAAGTGCTGAAAGCTAGCGAGTACCCACACTGTGGGTGAAGACAGCGCCCTGGAAGATTCTGTGTCATCTAAGGTGGATCAAATGGATTCTTCTACTCTGCGGCTTGCATCCTAGTATGGCAAGGCACAAAACCTGGGGTGGATTCCAGACAAAGGTACTGGAACTGGTGACCCTTGACAGTCCTGTGTTGACACTCTAATGGAATGCGATTTAATTCATTGCCCTCTTGGGATTTATGAATGTCTCTGGCAGCAAGCAGAATGTATTTTCCTAACCAAAGGATGGACCAGATGTTTTCATATTAAAGTTCGTCCTCCTGTTTGAAAGCTGTGCTGTCTCCCCAGTGGTGGGAATAGGCCCCAGCTAAGTGTTCTAGGAGCCCTGGGTTGTGCACCAGCTCTTCTTGCCCGCCTCAGCAGCAGTCTCTCTGCAGCTCCTGCTTCCTGGCTTTCACACCCTGGTGACCTGCAGGACTCTGCAACTGTAACATTGAGACTTTTGCCAAGTCTTGGTGGTGCCCTTCGTGAGAGAAATGTGTGAGAAATGTGGCCATTGCTCATTGTCACCTGTGTTTTTATCCCCATCTTTTTGTGGTGAAATCACTTAGCACTGACATTTCTCACAAGTCTGTGAGGTCTTGGGAGCAGAGACCCTTCTCTGGCACTGGGTAGCACGGCAGCAGTCAGATGACCCTAGAGAAAGTGAACATGGGTGGAAGTGTCCAGGCAGCGTGTACCTGCACCAGCGTCCAGGCTGCTCACAGTCACAGTGCTTCTGCTCTTCATCACCAACAGAGCAGAGTGCTTGCCACTCCTACAGAAATGGCATTGTGGCAGGGGCGGGCATGGGTACTTCGCACCCCAGAACCCCAGTTTCTCACAGCTGGGCCCTGGGGGGAAGTGTCTACCTCTGAGCCTCTGAACCCCAACCAGATGGGTTTTAAAATGGGATTCTTACAGCAGTTTTGTGCTGTTCCCACCCCAGAAGCTGGTATTCTGGAGGATTGGTAAAGAGGCTGTTTTACTAAAATGCAAAAGGTGGATGCATCCACCCTGCTGGCACACAGGCAGTCGTGGACAGGGCCTGGGACCCTGCGGTGGTGGACACTTACTGTCAAGAAAGGAGGCACTCACCCGAGGTGTGTTCCATTAAATTTAAGAAATAAAAATAAGACAGTGAATCACCTAGTGGTCTTTTTCATTTATTTCACTAAACCTGAAAATATAATTTCGCACCAAGATAAAAATCGAGATTTTCTCAGACTGAGACTTGTTTGTAATGTAGCCTTATGTGAGGCATTCTTCTGTGACCGTCAGTGCTGTGAACACAGCAGATACCCACAAGATGCTCATGAAAAGATTCTGTGCCCACAATCTGCCAGGCTCCTCTGGCACCAGCTCTTTGCCTAGACACAGCCTCCTGCCAGCTCTGGCATTTCCAGGCCTGGAGAAGGCTGCAAAGCATCCAATTGAGTAGGGCATGGAGAATTTTTCCATCTGGAACTTCTTCTCAAGCAAGTTCTGGAACAGTACACCTATGATCGGGCCAACAAGAATCGCGGATGGGCTCATCAATACCCTGGAAATACGGTGTTGCATCAGGTGCTACTGAAGGCCAGTACCCCTGGGGGCCGGGAGGCAGCAGACACACAGTGCTTGCCAGAAGTGCGTGGCCCCTGGCATGTTGGGCAGGCTGGTCCTCCCCAGGTGCTGGGTGTGGCGGGTGGTCTCTTCAGTAGTGGGCAAGCCTGGCCTAGGCCCTCAGACCTGCCGGCCTGCTCTGTGCATTCCCCTGCCTGCTGGCGGGGCTGGCGGGTGCTTACCCAGAACACTGGGAGAATAGTTCTTTGTGAGCCCACAGGCCTATGCACGGGAGCTTCTGCGCTGCCTCTTCAGGGTTCTCCTTGGTGCATGCTTGCTCCCAAGTAAAGGTGGGGAAGGTTAACAGGTACCAAAGAGACTTTGGTTTTTAAAGGAGTCATTTGCGCTGCTGCGAGGTTAGGAGAGGCTCCTCAAGTAGCAAGTGAGATTTTTGCCATCTGAGCCCTGAATGTGTCGAGTAGCTTTAGAGAGAGCAGAGTGGCAGCCCTCGCGGCTCCGGGCCGCACGGCCGCGATCCAGCCCAGTGCTTGGGCCCGCCGCGCTCGCCACCGCCACCGCGCTCCCGGTACTCTGCGGGCGGGGCTAGGCGCGCGGCCCACGGTCCTGCGAGTCGGCCCCAGCCAGCCCGCCCCGCCCCGCCCCGGCGCGCGTTTCCATTTTAAACCGCCGCCCGCCCGCCCCTCGACCACGACCGGCGCTGCTGCCTGTTCATCCAGGGTCCAGGGAGTGGTGGAGGCTGCGGAGCCGCGAGACTGTGCCGGAAACCCTCGGCGATGCGCACGGGCCCCGCGCCGTAGACAATGAAGCCGCGGGCGCCACCGCCCGCCTCGGGTCCCGCGCGCCGCGACCGCACCTGCCGGCGAGGCCGTCCCTGTGCCTGAGCGCCCTGCGCGCCCCCGGCCCATGGCTCGGAGCCCCAGGGCCGGACTCCGGCACGCGGGCCGCGCAGCGCACGGACAGGCGCGCCCCAGAGCCGCTGTCCTCGCAGCCTGAGCGCGCCCCTCTCTGTGCCTCGCCGGCCCGCACCCCAGGAAGCATGTACCTGCTGGACGGCGGTGGCGGCGAGCCCGCATCGCCACCTGCGAACGCGATGCCACGCGGGACTCCCCCCAGGAAGACCGTCTACCGTATCTCCGTGACCATGGTCCGTAAGGAGCAGCTGGCGGCATCAGGCTCCGAGGAGCCAGACCCGCGCCCTGCTTGGCGGCCGCGGCCAGCGCGTTCCCCGGATGCGTCGGAGCGGCTGCTGGAGGAGCCTGAGGAGGACGCAGAAGGCGGCCCGCCGCGCGCCTGGGACGTGCGCACGTTCCGAGCCCGCAGCACCGGGCAGCTGGAGCTCGGGCGCCTCCGGCCGTGCGCGCGCGTCCCAGACCCCGCTGACCTGGCCGGCAGTCCCCCGGCCCTGGAGGGACGCTCACCCGCCTCCGGTAGCCCAGGCATGGAGGGGCCGCGGGCCCAGACCCTGCGGCGGAGCCTCAGCTTCAGGCACTGGAGCGCGCCCGAGACGTCTCCGGGCCGGGACCTGGATGGCGGAAGGCGTCGCAGCAGCTCGGAGAGCCTGGCTTGGGCGCCGGGCGACGAGCCAGAGGCGGGTCCCGAGGCCGCCGCAGCCACTGCCTTGCAGCCCTCCTCGGAGAAGCGCAACACCTTAGACGTGGGTGAAGTGCTCAGCAAGAACGATGCGCTCTCGGACCTGGAGCGATGGGAGCGCAGTAAGAGCAAGAACCGCACGCTGGACAACAGCGACCTGCAGCGGCTGGAGCGCGCGCGGGCCGCAGCCTCCGAGCATCGGCTGCTGCGCTTCTTTAGCGGAATCTTCGCGCGCAGAGATGGCGTGCCGTCCCCTCGGAGCAGCGTACCGCGGACGCGCGGCTACTTCAGTAGCCTAAGACGGACCCCAGCCGACGCGCACTCCTCCAGCGCAGAGAGCATCGAGGGGTCCCCACGCAGAGGTGGGCTCTAGGGCAGAGAGGAGTGAGCCGTCGGGCATTGGCTCTGGCGGCCGGGCCCTCGGGGCATCCTGGGTCTGGGCAGTACTCACAGGGTGCTGTGCGCCCAGGTCGCCAGCCGGCTGGCAAGTGGCCGTGCGGGGTGTGAACTCCAGTACTGCGGATTTGCCCGGCGGTACTGCAGCAGGCTGGCCCTACCTGGGCCTTGTGTGCTTGGGCCTTTCAGGTTTGTTCCCTGGGCCTTTTCGCGGCTTGGCTGGAGAGATCACCTGCAAGAGCGCTGCGGATCTGCAGCAGGTGCTGGCTCAGCCTCTCTGTTGGGCTGGGAGTGCGCCTCGGCGTGGCTGCCTCTGGGTCTGCGCCCCTGTCTCCCTCCCTATGCGCCTCCCCGCCCGGGAGCCCGCCTCTCTGTGAAAGAATGCCTTGGGTGTCCTAGGTGATCTAGGCGGTCTGCCCGCCCCTCCAGCTCGGTGAATCCAATTCACAGCGGAGGGCAAAGGTTAGAGGGCAAGGAGCTCAATCGGGAAGGCCAGTCCAGCGCAGGATTCCTTGGGTGTGTGCCCCACTGCAGCCAAGGAAACCCCAGCTCTGCTGCCTGCTTGAAGCCTCAGTTTTCTCATGTCTTGCAGGGCCCTGCAGCAGAGGCTCGGAGGCAGGGATGGTGATAGCCTCTGGCAGGAATCCCTTAACCTTGCTGTAGCACTTGGGGGTCAGAAGCCTTCCTCTGAAGGAGGAATACTAGGGCACAAGGGAGAGATAGATGGCTCCCTTTACCGCTGGGGGGGGGGGTTGGTATGTCCAAAAGCTGTTCTATCCATCAGCAGGTAGGCTGCATGCGAGGAAAAATATTTAATCTTGTCTTTAAGTTCATTAGCAGACCCTGATGCTAGGTAGGGGCAATTGTAGTTAGAGTAGTTGAGTTGTGGCTTTGGTTAGCTGATTTCACCTGCTCTACAGCCAGCCCTGGAGAGAGCGTTCCTCCCAGGTGGACTTAACAAGTTAGCCCCTTGGCCCTGGGTTTGTATTAAAATCAACGAGGCAAAGGATGTGCTGCCTCTGCATAAATATTCAGGCAAACTGCAGGCAAAATGGACATGTTTTACCTTTCACTGGATGGCTTCCAGAAGGGAGTGGAGGGTCCCTGGAAGGAAGCAACGGGTGGTGCAGGGGCTGTCGCTCCCGAGGGCTGCAGCAGAGAGGATGAGTGTACAGACTCACCTGCTGTGCGCTCGGTGGCTCCCCTTTGCTGCACAGGTGTTGCTTTAAGGCACCTTGTAGCAGTGACCTTGGGAAGGTGGAGCTTGGCTCCAACCACGATTCCCCCCTTCCTCACCTGCTCTTAAAATCTTGGCAAATAGCATGGGGACCTCAGATGCAGTGTGTCGTCCAGTGTGATGTTGTCTTGCTGCCCTTTTTGTTCACAGGAAGTTCAAGTCTGAAGGTCCCAGTTCTCCCGCTAATAGCAGGTTTCCATCTTTGTTCTTGTGACTTTGTAGAAAATAGTAATTAGCTGCCTGGGTTCTAGACATGTGTGGATCCTACGGGGGGTGGGGTGCGGGTGCGCAGACGTGATTCAGAGTGAACGCGCTTCATCACTGCCTGCTGACTGCAGCTAAAAGCTTTTGGGGTTTTGGGATTTCCTTCTGGGACAGTGGGCTGGCACTCGGAAGGGTGGGAAGTGGGCGGGAATGTTTCCCTGTGGGGCAGTGTAAGTTAATAACAGTAATAATTACAGGAATGCTGGGCTTGCTTGGCCTTGCGGCAGACCTTCTCAGGACAGAGTCGGGCAGGTTTGAGTGTAGCAGTGTGGCTGGCCTCTGTAGGCGCTGTGGAAGGAGCGAATGCTTTAGTGAGCCGGGTGACAGCACACACTGACAGGGCTCTAGGTAGCCGTTTTATTTGGTTAAAAGCTACCCTTTTCACCTGGATAAAAATTTTTGCTTTTGGCAAAAATGCTGCAAAGCTTTTCCTTTGATGAGGCCAGGAATGTTGTGTGTGCCTGTCACAGACCGAGCCTGCAGAACCCTCAGCTTGCAGGGCATGTTTTCTTAGGCTTCTCTAGTTCTTATCTATTTGTTTCCTACAACACAGGTTAGTCGGATTTTAGGTGAATTGAGGCACAAAGTCCTCCTTCAGAGTCTGCTGCAAGCTTCTCTGTGTGTGATCTAGAGGGCAGGATGGTTTGCAGGCTTAGACATTCTAGGTGCAGGAAAGTAAAGTGGCCTTGCAGGCGAGGCCAGGTGGCTCCTGAGATCACGTGTACTTTGTAGCAGAGCAGAGTGCCTCGGTGGCATTAGTACCTCATGTCAGTTTGCATTTGTTTTGGCCACCCAAACATACATGAAGAAATGTTCCCCACCTGGGACATTTTTACGTGCAATTCACAATTGCACGTAAGCAGCTGTAGAGTGGGAACATGGTCAACATCAGGAGGTCCGTCCCATCCTGCCTTGATGTCTTGGCCAAACTGTTGTATGACTTGGAGTTCATGAAAACGTAAAGGAAATGAGAGGTTTCGTTGTCTGCGACAGACTTGTATTTCAAGTTTTGAAGTTGGTTATACAATAAGTAACTGCAAAACACTATCACATTGGGTCCACTGGGGTCCTTAGCATTAACCCCCATCCAGGCAGGCCTGTCACCTGCCACAGTTCTGCTCCGGCCCTTCAGTGTTTAGAGTGCAGGCGTGGGTCACGCTGCCCAGCTGAGCACTTGTCCTGTGGGACGATTCCCTTGCTCCTTCTAATTCTGCTGTTGCTCCTCTGTGTGCACACCTCCCTGTTCTGTTGCGCTGCTGCTGTGTGACAGGTGCCTCCCCAGGTCGCAGATCTGACCCTGGGTGGTCTGAGTACCGGTGACATTTGGGAGAGCTCCTGTGTTCCACTGAGGGCTATTTCCTCACCTGATACCGCATTCAGGCAGTCTGTTGATAAAGGTATAATTTGAATGTTGTCCACTCGTAGAGCATTGGTCTTGGGTACGTGTTCCCCGAAGTCAGAAGCATCCTGTCCCACCTGCCCCGCCAGCACTGCTTGGAGCCAGCGGTCAGTCCAGAGCTGTCTTGGGGATGTTCCTTTCTGTCTGGGAGGATTGATTACCACAATAAAGTGATTCGCTGATAGCGCTGACTGAGGTTAGCGTTTTAACTGTGGGTTGGTTCTGTAATTTCTGATTCCCTTGATTTGTGTCCTCAATTACAGTAGGGCCTTGGACTGTTACAGTTTAAAACAAACCACACATACACACACACACACTTTAGCTGATAAGAGAAACAAATTACAGTCATAACTTAATACATGGTGTTAAACTTGACTCCTGGGTTTATAATGAAACAACTTTACTGGGTTTATTGAAACATTTGAACTGGTGGTGTGCTCTTGCTACTAGAGTGTGAGTTCACAGTTACTTACTTTCTATCAAGGCTCCAGATAGCAATTGAAAAACTGGCTTCTTTTTTGTCCTAAGGGTGGAAATTGCTTTCCAGGGGACGGCAGCTGCGTTGGCATGTGAGGAAGAGGGACTTCCAAGGCTGGGCAGGGAGCCTTCTGGGGACCCACCGGCGGCTTGGACTGTGCCTGGCCGTGTCTTTGTCCGTCTCCCAGGTTGGAGATGAGGTCCCATATGCATCGCTTGCTGGGATGTCTCCTCGGGACAGCCTGGCCGGAGTCTCCTGCCACCAAAGGAGTACTCAGAATATACACCTGGTTTCGAGGTTTCTCTTTCAACACATCTGTTGCCGTGAAGTGGTTATGAGGTTAGCAGGTAGTGCTTTGTGGAAGCTCAGCTCCTGTTTCCGGAGGTCAGAGTAAATTGCTGCGGAGATCAGGAAGTTTGAGAATCAGCGCCACAGGGCCAATGCACGGTGCTCCCTCCGGGAAAGACTTGCTCCAGGGTGTGGTGGTGACCTCCTTTACCTGTCCCCTTGAAGCCCCCTCCTGGGCACAGAGCCTCACATTTCTCTTTTTACTCCAGAGCAAAGGACACTGTGTATGGCACTCGGAGAAAACGAGGGCTGAACAGGGTAACCCAGAGGAGGAGGGGAAGGACTAGTGGAGGCCTTACCGAGAGGGGCAGCTGAGGGTTCTGCAGCCCCTGCGCCCATCCATTCCTCCCCAAGACCTGTGTGAGCAGTGCTAACACTACTCATAAAAGGGCATTCCCCTGTGTACAATGTTTTTAAAACTAGTTTGGCCTGAGGTGGTTGTTTCTGATAGGAACTTTCCTACAGGCGGGAATGGTTCCTCCTCCCAGGGCTGCTGTTGCTTCAGAGTGTGCTGGGACTCAACCCAAGGCCCCTGTGCGGGAGTAGTTCTTTCTGTGAAGATCTGAAAAAACTCTATTAATTTAACATGTCATAGTGAGTAAAATAAGAGGAAAAGGGAAAATGTTTTCTTTGTTGAAGGTAATCTCCTGATTGAAATGGGGAGGTACAGCTGGAGTGGTCTGGCCGGGTCATTAAAAACAGAATTGGTATTAAGGTCAGCAGATTAGCAAAAAGAAGGGAGATTATTTGTCTTTTCATTATTTTGAGAGAAGGGCCATCTGCCCGTGCTCGCCTTGGTGCTCCAGGGAGGCTTGCGCTGCTGGCGCTAGGGGCTGCCATGGTGCTGGTGTCGTTTGTCCCTGGGGGGGTGGCAGCCCTAGAATTCTGTACATAGCTCCGTCCTGTGGGGTCTCCTGCTGACTTGAGACATTAATGCAGGTGCTCCTTACCTGACAGAGTGGCTGGTTGTAAATCAGAGATGGGTCCTGGCACTTGGTTTTCTTGTGTTCACTGACTACTTTGATTTTTCCTGGGTTTCTGGTTCTTATTACTCACGGATCCAAACTCGCAGAAAAGTGTGCCGAGACCCTGCTGGCCAGGACGGAGGTGGGAGCGCCTGTGCCCCTCCGTACACAGGCTCCCCCGGGAGAGCCGGAGAGATGGGACCCTTTGCACTTCTCTTACCAATGAAGGTGGTTTCCTGGGCCCATGCTGTTGGCCCGAGTGAAGTGGAGGCACAGTGGCTTTCCTGTGTGCGACCTTCGTCCCATGGGGAGACAAGGAGTGTTGACTCCGCCTCTGGGGTGGCCCCTGGGCGCCAGGTTTTTCCTGCTGTTTTGATCAGTGCCAAGAAGGCTCCTTTTATTCAGACAACTGCCTTTGGGGGCCAGTGGGGGCACATGGCCCTTGAGTGGATGTCCATTGTCCGAGACAGTTGTCAAAGGGACTGCTGTCCTCTCTCCCCTCTGTGCCTGTCCTCGCCAGGGCTTGTCTGAGCTGGCCTCCTGACGTCAGCCGCTTGAAGTCGACCGTGAACAGTGCCACCAGCCTTCGTGGTGCAGCTCTGGCCCTCTCTAGTTTTTCCATCATTGGCGTTATTCAGATGCTGCATACTCTGTTGGGGGTGGGCGGAGGAGGGCCATTTAGTTCGCCTTTGTGTTGCAATGAGCTATTTTTAAAAAACACTCCACGTTGATTTCCTGCTGCTTCAGAAAGAGGTGCACATGCTGGCTCCTTCTCCAGTGCTGGGCGGCTCCAGAACGCAGGCAGTGCTCAGCCTCTGGCTGTTTCAGGTCCTGAGCGAGGCCCAAGCCATTCCCAGGTCTGCTGGCTCTGGAATTTACACGTGGGCATCAGCCCCAGTTTCCTTGTCTTGCTCGTGCATGACTGGGAAAGGCAGGCTCAGTGAGGACTCTGCGGGTCTGCAGCGTGAAGGAGAAAATGGGGACTGGATGCTCCCCGAGTATTTGAGAAGAAGATGTAACTAGAGCATAGCAGTTGGCACGGACGAGAGAAACCCAGAGTGCTGCCACCTCAGAGCGAGGAGACGCGGTTAGAAGCCCAGCTTCCCTCATTGGAGGAGGCCGCCTTCACGGCTGCAAGGTCTGGGGAAGCTGGCAGGCTGCAGGGCTTTTCCTCTGGAGTTGACCTGATTTCCTAGAGTCCTCCAGGTCCTGGGTTCTCATGCTGCTGGGACCCAGTCTTCTCTCCCAAACCGAAAGCAGGTGGATTTGTCTGGAATTGCTCTGCACGGTGCTTCTGCCTGTCCTCCTCCAGGTCTGCCTTTGGCTGCTGGTCACTTCTACAGATGCAGCTGAGTTCTGTGTGCCTTCAGTGAGACCTCTCTGGGCCCACCTGCCCTGTGCCCATCTGCCCTGTGTCCTCCCTGGCCCTGCCCCAGGGAAGCACTTCTGGACTGTGGTTGGGCAGCGAAGCCCCTCACAGTCCTGACCCACTGTCCTTTGGTGGCTGGGGGTGGGTGACAGCTGGGCATGACCTCCGGAGTGTCCTATAGCATTTCTCCATGTTGTTTTCTGGTACCTTGACTCAGACATGGACTTCCGGTTCATGAGTTGCCACGAGGGTGGCAGGATACAAGAGCAGTTTTTGTGTTGTGGGGACTCTAAAGTCGTCCCACAGAGAAGCCCAGGTGCCTTGGCGAGGGAGTTCTGCACTGCAGAACAGACACTGACATGCCAGGGCTACCTGGGCTGCGCCAGTGCCGGGTGCCTGAGGGGCTGTGTCATACCTCAGCCGGGCTGACTCTCCGCAAGGTGTGGATGTGGAAGCATGTTCGACACTGGGCAGCCCAACGCTGTGCCTCTGTGTACCATGGTGCATGTGCTTACAAAACACCTGACGATGAACCTGAAGTGCTCAGCTGCGCCTGCGTCTGAGACGGCAAGACGGGCCAGAGGGAGTGCTTGGGTACTCCGCAGCAGCAAACCGAATCTAACCCTGTGTTTCGTTTTTCCTATTTCCCATTTTTTCCGGTGACCTTCAGTTTTCCCACTAATGCCTGGCCGTGGTGCCGGACGGTCCTGAGCTGGAAGGACGGAGTCAGCCTTTTCCGCTTTGGCGTCACTGCCCTCCCCTGGCACTTCTGCACCTCGAGGATAGCCTGGGGGGCTTGTTCTGTCCCGCGCAAGCCAAGCACGTGTGCATTCCAGCAAGTTCTCCCGAGTGCAGCATCCTCGGGCTGCCTTTCATGTCCTGGAGGGACAGCCAGCCAGACGGCCAGGCAGTCCCAGGGCTGACGGCCACACTTGCCAGAGCTTACGTGCACTTCACTTAACACTTGCAAGTCTGTAAACCTACAGATGGGAAACTGAGGCTTGTATTTGTAAACATTCAGCCTACATGTGCTAAAGTGTAAGCTGCGAAGGAGTACGGGCGACCTGTAAGTGGCTGAAGATGCTGCCTGAGCTGCAGGCAGCCTCCCCACTCCTGGCTGGATTCCCTCTCAGTGGGGTGAGTTCCTCATGGCCCAGGCCACTCTGCCTGCTAGGCAGTGCCCAACTGCAGGCTGCACCCCAGCCCACATGTGCCGATTCTCCAGGGTGACGTGGCCCTGGAGACCCGTCTCTGTGGCAGCTAACACGGGCTCACATTGTCGGGAGTCGCAGGAACGCAGCAGGCACAGGATTTCTTCAAGAGAGAGTTGACACGCTCCGCCTCTGCTGCGTGTGGCTGCCAGGGCGCTGTGCCAGGTTTTGCTCTTGGTTCCTGGGTGTGTTTCACAGCTGCACCCCTGAGTCTGAGGGCTTGGGTGTTATCTTCTTGGAGGCTCTTCTGGAGCTCCCAGAAGCACCCGGGGCATGTGCTTGGGGGGATGTGAACTGCTGCCTGCTCTGGGATTGCCTCAGTCACTGCGCCAGTCCACGCAGGGATGACGCTTGTGGCCGTTGGGGACTCCAGGGGCCCTGTGCTGCTGGTGCGGCTGCTCTGTGTCCACTACTGAAACCTTGTGCCGCCCTAGCCAAGTGCTGGTCTCCAGTTGGCTGAGATTGGGTGGGCACTTGTAGAGCCTGACGTCAGGATCCCCTTGGCCAACTCTGGGGAGTATGTCCCTTGGGGGAGAGCCTCTCTTTTTGTCTAATTCAAAGTCACTAAGAAGCAGTTGAGGTCCCCTTTCTGGTCATGATTGGCCATTGCCTGTCTTGCCAGAGAAACGTCTTCGTCCACCCACTAAGTGCTCTTCAGGGCCTCCCTCGTTTCGGAGTCCACCAGGGCCGGGCTTCCTGGCCCCTCCTATGTGGCCATCCCTGGTGCCCCACAAGTCTCCTGCTGCCTCTCATGGGGAGGCACGCAGGCCCTGGTTACCCCAAGTGTCTTTTTTGCATTTTTTTCTGGTTTCCAGGGGCCGTGATCCCCTGTGCCCTCACCAAGAACAAGATAATCGGGAGGACAGTGAGGGAACCAGGGTTCCCGTGTAAGCCGAGTGCTCTAGTCTGTACAGTTGAGGACCCACGAGCATCTTGCTTTTGTTCTGAAGACTGTCGTACCGTTCTGGTAGCACCCCTTGGTCTTTATGTCAGAGACTAGGAGAGCCTTTTTCTGGGATTTTTAGAGCCGCATGTAGGTCAGTTTATGCCAAAGTGTCCAGGTGTGACGGATGGAGGAGGAGCTGCTGCCTGAGGTAGGCTGAAGGCCAAAGGACAGGGGCACCAGGGTGCGGGAGGTGTGGCCGAGTTCATCTGTGTCCAAGGTTTAGGAAGGCAAAGCTTCCTGTAAATTTGCTTTGCTTTGCTTTCCAGAATAAAAGTTGTGTTGCCTGTTTGAGGTCATGGGACTGAGTTGTACACTGAGCGCAGGCTTGGTCAGAGGGCTTAGCAAGGTCCACCACCAAATGCTGGTTCCAGGGAAGCGTCGGGATCTCTGCCCTCTGCCATTCTCCTTGCCTGTCTCAGCCCTCCTGCTGATGGTGGACTTCATTATTCACGGGGTTGCTGCTTCGGCCTCCGGATCCTCCTGGACCCATGAAGACCTGGACCTCGTGTGGCTCTAGAAGCTACGTTCTTGGCAGAAGCATTTGTGCTTTGGCTGTCAAACAGGCTTACCCCCTTAGGGCAGTGACGATTTCATACCACACGGGACTTTTGTGGCATTTCAAAGACTAAGATGGATGTTAATCCTTTGGAAAGAGAGAAAGCTCTTAAAGGTTTGTCAGGTAGAGCAGTTTCAGTTTCCATATTCCGAGGTGGCAAGTGTGAGTCCATATCTCTCAGTCCAGAATTTCCGCCACGTGGAAGCCTTCGAAACTTGATTTTGCATTAACTATGTGTTAACCATCCTTGTGGGGTGACAGCTCGGTTTGGTTTGTGTACGTAACGCCAACTGAATCATGAAAAGGCCATTCACTTTGCATACTAGTTTGAAGTCCATGAGTTTCCAGGCAGATTTACTGGAGAAGTAAATAAATCACATTAACTTGGTAAAAGGTGAAGAGGAAACGTGTTATGTAAGAGGGAGCGATTGTGGGGGCTGGCGTTTGATTCTTTCCATAGTAGACAGGGACGGGACGTGCGTGCTCCATGCAGATCCTTCTGCTTCGTTCTCAGGATTCAGCCAGAGGTTTATTTTGAGACACTGGCAGAGAGGAGGCAGGGCTGAGTGATTCAGGTCATCGTGTGTCTCTTTCGAGGGAAAAGCTTTGCTTTCCAGGGAATTGGGGCTCTGCAGGACGAAGGCTTCCTGGGGCTTTCCTCGATCTTCTGTTCCGCTCTTGGGTAGTCAGGCTGAGCCCTAGCCTTTTTCGCACTCCACCGGTCAGCCTGGAGGAGGCGTCACTACTCTTGGTGACAGGCAGTGCCTTGGCTCCTGAGCCTTGGGCTTCCATGTGTTTGCTGGGAGCCCTGCATGTGGGGACAGTCCTGCTGCCCTCACTGCCCCTGTCCAGCCCTGCCCTCCAGGGCCCCTTGCCTTTCACTGTGCCCCTGCTCTGCCAGGCCCAGCCAGCCCCAATCCCCATGAAGCTGATGTCAGAAGTGCCCGCAGCCCACTGCCTCAGACTCGGGTCTTGCTGGAAGCTGCCGCTGGTATGTTTTTGTTTCCATGAGAGTTGGAAAGTGGGCATTGGATGTCTCCCACTGGCTGAGAGTTTTGCTCTGACCTTGAGTGTGTCTGTTAGGAGGGACAAGGGCATGGTTGCTGCAGGGACAGAAGCTGTTGTTCATTCCTCCTGCTTGGGGGACATGCATCTCAGAATGTGTGGCGACAGCTTTGGGGAGCAGAGGCATGCGGCAGGGCCACACGTAGCCCTCATCCTGCTCTCGGTCTGATCCTCCTGCTGCCCAAGTGTGCTCTGAGGACCGAGCCTGTGTGTGCTGTTCCCACCTGGTCTTGTTGCTGTGCACAGTGACGAGCTTGCGGTGACAGCAGCCCCAGCTCTGTTGTGCCGCCTGGGTGACCTTGCTGAGGTCATGCCCGATTCCAGGACGAGCCGAGCCCTGGGTGCCGGATTATTGCCCCATAGAGCAGTGGGATCAACTTGCCATCTGCAGAGGTACATGGAGGGCTCTGTCCCCAGCAGGACGAAGGAGAAACTCCTGCCCGGCAGCCGGGCACACCCAGACTCGGCCCTGGCTGGCCCACTCACACCCCAGACATGCCTCTGCCCTCCCTGGTGCTGAAGCATGTGTGAGATGCAGCAGGAGTGGAGGGAAGAGCGAGCCTGCTGCGCCCACGCGGCCCCCTGCCCCGCACCACGCTTCCTGGCTCCAAGCGCCCTCTCTGCTGTGTGCAGCACCTCCTCACTGCAGTGAGGCCTGGGCCACGGGCTGGTAGGCTTCCACAGGAGTGCAGAACAGGGGTGCAGAGCAGGGCGCTCTGGGTCACAGACAGAGGAGGCAGCGTGTGTGCACACAGCCCCGCATCCAGGAGTCAAGCGAGGTTCACAGAGCAGCCCCACGGGCTAAGTGCTCTTGCATGGAAGGGCCCCAACTGGAGTACGTGGTGGTGTGTGTTTCCATGGTGCTGGAGGTTGAGCCCACTGAGCTATTGTCCTTGGCACATTGAGGCAGGGTCTTGCTAAGTCACTAAATTGCCCAGGCTGGGCTTGAGCTTTCTGGCCATCTGCCTGGGCCTCCCAGAGTGCTAGGATTACAGCTTTGCACCTCCGTGCCTGACCACGTGTGGGACTTTTAGATACAGTTTTTAACATAGAGTGAAAGTGCTGTGAAAGGGTGTGGTCGAATTTTAGCAGGCATCAGACACGCATGCCACTCTGGCCCATCGGGCACAATGGCAGGGCCCCAGGATGGGGTGGGCCTGGCTCTCTGCAGGCGGCAGTGTGGGCTCTGGGCTGTGCGGGCGCCAGGGGCCATCCTGGTGGTTTTTGTTTCAGTCACACTCCCCTGGGGAGGTGCAGGCCTCCCGTGCCTCGGGAGACCAGTCTGTAGAGGGGGTGCCCTGGTCTTGGAGTTTTTTGCTTTTTCACTACTTTAGAGTGAAGTTGTTTTTCCTTCATGTTTTTTTAGGATACTATTTTTTCCCTCAAGTCTCACTGTAGTATTGGTTTTGAGAAGTTGAAATCAATGGTTTTATTTTTGGAGTTCTAAATCGAGCAGAATAAACACTTCAGGTCTGGCCTGAGGGTTTGGCAGACTCCGGCCGCTATTTTAAGGAAAGTCTCACTGCCGCTCCTCTCCGCGGGCTGCAGGCTTGGGAGCTCAGCTGGGGGGTGGGCGGGTGGAGGTGCTCACAGGAAGACCCTTCTCCTGCCCCAGCTCTGTAGTCTAGGCCTGGACGGCACCCAGGGAGGCTCCCAGCCGACTCCCGCACAGCTGCTGTCCTGCCCACCAGCACCTGCTGTAGTTCCGTCTCCCTGGCTGCTGGGCCAGCACTTCTAGGAGAAGGTGCCCACTGCCAGTGGCTGCTGCTGTCCTTTACCAAGCTAGGGGAATGCGGGCCTTTTCCAAGTTCCTTGGTTTCCTGTGACATGCTTTTAGAGTTGGGCATTGATGCACAATCCTGTGGCACTAAGCGATTGGAGCTGGCACCTGAGAGCTGTGCCCCACCCAGGCAGCCTCCAAGAGCAGGCTTCCCTCTCTCCACATGGCCACCTGGGTCCCCAGCGCCCAGAGAGCTGTGTTCGTCTGTACATCTGGCCTGATCACCTCTAGATTAGGTGCTGGCCAAGTGCAGACTGACACTGGGCTGCAGGCCCAGTGCTTGTTACCTGTTGGTCCAGTCTGCAGGGGCAGGGAGCCCCGGGTCCTTGCTCTGGGGACTTGAGTCTCTCCTTGCACTTCCTTCTCCTGCTTCCTGTTTACCTACTCCCCCCCCCCCCAAGAGCACAGAGATAAACTTGGGGACAGTGTCTTGTGATAGGCAGCAGACACAGTGTTAGGAAATTTTTTAAAAGATGCCATCATGAGGGCCAGGGAGATAGCTCAGTAGAATAAGCACTTGCCTGGCAAGCGCAAGGGCCTGAGTTCTATCCTCGGTTCTGGGGGAAAAAAAAAAGGTGCCATCATGGTAGCTCACAGCTGGTGCATTGTTGCAAGTTGCTAAATATCAGAGCTTTAAAATGATGTAAGTCAAGGAAGCAGGCTGAACTCAGACAGGCGTGCATGCTGCACTTGAAATCGAGTATGCACCCAGGAGGCTTGGTGTTCTGCGGCTTGGAATCCTCAACTGGAGGACGCCCAGCGGACTCCAGGTGCAGGTGTGGTGCCTCCCCACAAGTGCACGTCCGTCCCACACTGTGCCTCTGGCCTGGTTGCAGATCACTCTACCTGCTCCTGGCCCTGCCATGCTCCCTCCTCCTTTCACACCTGCCATCCCTTCCCACCACCCCTCCCTCCATAACAGGGTCTACATTGCCTCTCTCACACGGGCTTGGGAGGGTCACACTGCACCCTAACCTGCAGGCGTGCCTCACCCTCTTCCTGCCTTCTGAGCCTGCCTGTGACTCCTTCTGCCATTCTGGCACAGGCAGACTCTCCTCCGTCCCTGTCTCCATCCCTGCCTACCTCTCCTCCCCTTAGACACAGTTGTGGTTTAGGGTTTTCCAAGGGAGGACGATATAGTACGGGACACATTTTATAAGATTACTTTATATGAATCACCCAGATAATCTCATACAAAGTCTAGGGAATCTGTCTACACTCTGAAGCCTAAAAGCTCCAGCTGAGGGCCTGGACCCCAGGATAATGTCCTATGTGAGTCCAGTTGAAGACCTAGAACTCATAACGGTGTCTCCTTCAAGTCCAGCTGGAGGCCACAAGCCCATGACGATGCCTCCTGCAGGCCTGCTTCATGGGTCTGCGCTGGGAAGACCCAAAGGTCGGTGGTGGAAGTGAGAAGCTCTGTGCCAGCAGGCTGAGGGACCTGCGCTGGAGCCAGGAAGTGACACCCAGAGTAAGGACCAGAGTTCTCCTGAAGGGTCCCACAGCCATCCTCAGCCACAGTGAGATCCCAGGCTTCTCCAGCAGTGAAGCAGGCTGAGCTCCCATCAGGAAGGCCAACGAGACCAGCTTCTCCAGGAGGCTGAGCAGTGCACCATCTTGCCCTCTGGAGCCAGGAAGCGATGCGCACGGTGAGGACCTGAGTGAGCCGTAGCCTTCCGCAGTGACAGCAAGCTCCCGAGCTCCTCTGACGCCGAGAGGAGCTGAGTGTTCCAGGAAAGCCCACAGGACACGCGCCTCCCAGAGAGCCAGCAGCTCCACAGCCACCGCCTGCTCCTGCTCTGCTTCCCATGGCATCCCTAGTCCTGCCTCTGCTGCTGCTGGCAGCGGTTCTCAGGAGCGCTGTGCTGGCTCACTTTGGCTTACAAATTGGCCACCAGCTGTAGACGCCCTGCAGGTGCCCGTCCAGGTGGCCCTTCCTGTCCAGTCTCTGGCCTTTCTGTGCTGCTCTGTTCTTGCCGGGCCCTACAGCCTGGCCAGATTCTAGGCACCAGCACCTGGGAAAGCTTCAGTCTGGTGCACAGCTCTGCCAGCCTTTCCCACGCTCCTGCCTCACCTTGTTTGTTGCAAGGTGTTGGCCATAGTCTGGGGGTGGCACACTTCTAGCACGATGGCATTTCAAAGCCAACATCTGGTTGGCATGGGTTGTAAGTGTCACAGTAGTACAGGGGAGGGGCCTGGCTCCAGAAACACTGGTGAGTGAGTCACGGAGCCCTTAGTAGCTAGCTCTACCTGGGTGGGCGGGTCCGTCCATGGAACTGCTGCGAATGGGAGAGCCAAGCTGGTCTCCCCGCCTGCCTGCAGCTGGGCTTAACCTGGTTTGTGTTTTAGTTTAGCTTCCTGGTCCAGGGGCTTCCGGTTAGACTCTGAAGGCTATGCCTGAGTGGGCTGGGAGCAGAGGGTGCAGGCTCTGGAGGGGAGGCTCCCTGGCAGGCCATCTCCTGGGGACAGCTCTCCAGCACCCCATCGGTGAGCTCAATGGCAGGGACAGGAGGGCAGCTTTGGGCTGTGGCTTGGGCTTCCCATTGCCCACCAGGGTTTAGGGACCACGGGGGCTGGCTGGCTATAGGCTGTGCCCCTGCGGTAGCTCTCATTTGTTTTAGGGAGATGGGCTGGGCCTCCTGATCCTCACAAGCCTCAGGTTAGGTCTGCTCTGTTATCAGGCACTCGTATCCTGGGGCTCCGCTGTGTTCCAGCCATGAAGCAGCAGACTCAGCCTGGACAGTCCCCCCCGCCTCTGCAGCCAGGCACTGACCGTGTCAGCCCTGCCACTGCTATCACCTGAAGGTGTCCACAGCGCTCATTTCAAGAGCAGGAGGAACAGTGCCTGCCCTTGCAGGAGGAGGCAGTCCACAGGAAACGGAAGAGCTAGCTGTGAATTGATTTTAATAGCTTCTCTCGCACATGGTCTCCGCTGCCCCCAATAAACTTGATTCACATGAATGCGGGCTGAATTGGTGGTGTAGTCAGGGTTTGCAGGGGAAAGGATTTAATACAGGACACATCATTTATAGGCATATTTTATAACATTCCCCCCAAGAATCAAATGCAAGAGTGCAGGACAGCTGTGCAGGCACTAGAGACCCGTGGAACCCAGCTGAGGGCCTGTGCCCCACAGCAGTGCCTCCCGATTCCAGCTGGAGGCCCAGGGCTCACAACGTCTCACCCAGGTCTGTAGCACGGACCTGCACCAGAAAGGCCCAAAGGTCAGAGGGGAAGCTAGAGTCTGGGCTGGTGGGGTGAGGATCTGTGCAGCAGGCCGGGGACCTGCTCGGGCGCCAGGGGGCCACGCTCAAGGAGGGGACCAGAGCTCCGCCGAAAGCTCCCACGGTCTGCTCAGTGACAGCGAGGACCTGAGTTCCTCCAGTGACAAGGATAATGGCGTTCACAGCAGGAAAGCCAGCGAGACAGGCTTCTCCAGGAGGCTCAGCAGTGCGCCATCTTCCCCTCCGATTCTCCTTTGTGCAGTTGGCAGTAGCCCTTGGGGGCCCTCCACACCCAGCACCACACCAACTCGGCTCTGCGCTTCGGTTGCCCAGCCAGTGTCAGTCCAGCACGGATGGCCCCTCACATAGCAGCTTCACTGTGCGTTAGATTTATGAAAGGTAGCAAAGCCGAGTGTGTGGTGCACGCCTGTGCTTGTAGCGCTGAGGCACAAAGACGGCAAGTTTGAGTCCAGCTGGCACAACTTAATGAAACCCTGTCCAGATAAAAAGTAAAAGGGGAGGCTGGGGTGTCACTCAGCAGGAAGGCCCTGGGTTCAATCCCCAGTACTAAAGCCTAGAAACCACTGCTTTCCTATGGAAGCCATGCAGGAAACTGCCTGTGTGTCCTGGGGTTCAGTGACTAAAGGCATGAGAAGTATGGCTAGGACACTTTTTTGTGTAACTTCTGCTCCTGAGCACTGAGCGCATCTGCCCCGTTGCCTACCTGGCACCTCTGGAGCCAGCCCTGCCCTTTCTGGGACCCTCCCCCTCTGTGTGGAGCCTTGGGTGCTTGTGTGTGAGTAGCAGGCTTGCGGCACAAATGACCAGAGCCCCGATCGAGACCTTGTCATCTCAGTACCAGTCTAGTGCTCATGATGTGGGGTGAGGAGTGGGAGAGCTGTGGGCCGTCCCCTCCGTGTTCTCTCTCAGCTGAGTCTGCTGGTATGCAGACCTGGGGGCCGGCCTTTGCAGACCCCAAGGTCCTGCACTGCGCACACAGCCACCGTGGTAAGGCAGGGAGCCCGTCTCCTCTGCAGCTGTCCGTCTGCTGTGGGGTAGTGACTCGGCCTCCGTGCGTGCGCGGGCGCACACCTGCCTGTCTCTGTGACCCAATTTTCATGCTCAGTGTGCTGTGCCCAATGGCTCATGGAGTTTTTTTCAAGGAAAGCCTGGTCTGTTCAGGGTGTGGTGCTTCGTGGGGCTAGGTGTGCCCCAAGCGGATGGCTAAGATGGCACCTGTGCCCTTCTCCCACGTGCAGAGCAGGGCAAGTGTGGCCAGGGCACCTTGCTGGGATGCAGGCAGTGTGGAGAGACCACATATATGTACCAGGCCTGGGAAGATGGGTGGAACGCAGTGACTGCTCACCCTCAGGAGTGGACACAGAGTGGCGTCACCAGGGCAGGTGCTGCTGGCAGTGGTGACCTCCAGCAGCCCTCGGGGGGCGGGGGGCTCGGGCGCAGTTCCTCTCTAGCACAGCATCAGCCAGTCCATGCCCAGGCCAGGGGCATTGGCGGCACCCATGTGGCTGGGCCACCTGGGGTGTGCGTCAGCAGGGCATGGCCAATGCTGGGGTCCTGATGTGGCATGAGACCCTAGTCACGCAAGGCATCGCTGAGCAAGCACACACAAGACCTGCACACGTGGGTGGTCCAGGAGTGGTCCTGGGCCACACCCCACATACTGCCTCCTCTGTTTTGGGCCAGAACTTGGGACAGCAGGGAAGGAGTTAATTCTGACTGTGACCTCTGTGCCGGCCTTTGGTTTGGATTTCATCTTTACCCACACAGTGGGTGGGTGCACCATTCTCTCTCCTGGGCGCTGGTCAGCAGCTGATGCTCGGGAGACCTCATGTCTTCCAGCGTCCCCGGCGCTGGCACTGTGCTGTCTGTCACACAGTCACAGACCAGAATCCAGAGTGGCAAGGAAATGGTGCCCCAGGTGGCAGCAGCTGGTGTTTAGGGGTCCTTCTTCAGGCTGTTCTTCTGAACACCTGGCTTAAGGAGACAGAGCTGCGTGGGGTGTGGAGATGCAGGAATCCTCAGCAGCGGGGAGTCGTTTGTGCTCTGCCCAGTGCTTGGCAGGAGCTGCAGCAGTGGGCGTGCTGCCCGGGCCCCCACAACCTGCCTAGGAAGGTCCTCTTGTCGTGGTTGTTGTCCTCCTGCTCCCCTCCCGCTTCCCTCCCTCTCCCCTTTCTCCCTCCCCGTCCTTCTCCCCTGCCTCCATCCTCTCCCTTCTCCTCTCTTCTCCCTCTCTAATTACACTGCAGCCCCCTCTGCCGTGCTTCTGATTTATAATCCGGAAGGGAAAGGAAGAGTCCCTGAGTCCAGCAGCTGAATGGGCGGCTGTGATATCAGGATGCTGAGGCTTCAGCTTTCCTGGCTAGCTGATGTTGGAAGGTGAGGCCCCTGGCCCTGTTCAGGTCCTTTGAGAAGCGCCTTCCTGCGCCACCGTGCTCCTGACCCTGCCATGCTGTGCTGAGCTGGCCCTGGAGGTGCTTGAAGCCTGCAGGATTGCTGACATACAGCAGCGATCCCAGCGCTGTGTTGCGGTGGCTTGAACTGTGCAAAATGGCCATTGCTGACAGTTCTGACCACACGGCTGTGGTGTGAAGCTGGGCGTCATCGAAGCAGGCCTGGACGTGGTGTGGTCAGGCTTTGTCAGGGAAAGGAATGGAAATAGCACAGGACACATAATTGGTAGGAATATTTTGTAATATTCACCCAAAGGGTCAAATGCAAAAAGTGTGGGAGATCTACCCACACACCGGAGGCCCAAAGAATGCAGCTGAGGGCCCCGATCCCGTGGCAATGTCCAGCTGGAAGCCCTGAGCCCACGACAGCGTCTCATTCGAGTCTGTACCGAGGTTCTGCTCTGAGAGGCCCAAAGTTCAGAGGTGGAAGCTAGAAAGTCTGCACCAGCAGGGTGAAGGAGCTGTGCAGCAAGCTGAGGGGCTTGCAGTGGTATCAGGAAGCAATTGATGCTCAAGGGAAGGACCAGAGCTCCCTCAAAAGGTACCACAGCCATCCGCCAGGATAGCGAGGACCCAAGCTCCTCCGATGACGGAACAGCCAGATTCACATCAGGATAGCCAGCACTGCACGCTTCTCCAGGAGAATCAGTGGGTGCCATCTTCCCCTCCAGTTCTTGTGTTCTGTTGGCAACAGCCCTCAGGAGGGCCACACCCACCATGCCAACTCCATTCCGCTGGGCACTCTGGGATGCGTCATCGAAGCAGGCCAGTCCACCCCAGGAGGAAACGACCAGCTTTCCTTTAGCTCCTTTTGCAGCTCATGGGTCCCAGCATGCACAGGCTTTCTCTGTGCCGAGCTCTGAGTGTTGCCTCAGCGTCTGTCTGCTATGTGCTATTTACGTCACTCATGTCTCTGTCACCAGTGGTTCCTGCATAGTAGTGAGTTCAGAGGTGCACACCTGTGTCCCCCACAAGGCCACATGGCCCGGGAAGTGGGGTGTTCAGAACCTTGCTCTTCAGTTGCACCACAAGGCAGTTGGTGGGCTTGCCCTGTGGGCACCTGGATCATTTCCTAGCCCCATGGCAGCCTTGTCTGCTTTGGAACCCCAGGAACCCCCAGGAGAAACAGGAAACTGAAGCCTGAGACACCAGCAAGGTGACCCAGGATCAAGCAGTGACTCCCTGGTGGGCCAGGTCAGGGAGCTGCGCCAGGTGTCAGAAGCGGGGCTCTAATCTTTGGTCAGCGCTTTGGGCCCTTGGCCCGGGTCGTAGCAGTGCTGCCTGCCAGGCCCCTCTGAGCACTCCTTGTCCGTGTTCCTGAGGTTGCTGACTTTACAGGTTTTCTCTGCAGAGCCCACCTGTGCTGAATTAAAGGTGCAGCAGCACAAAGTGTGAGCCGAGGAGCCCAGAGGTCCTCGTTAGAAATGCAGATTCCAGGGCCCTGATTTCATGAGTCCTACTAAGGCTCGCCTGTGGCCGGTGTCCTCAGGTGTCCAACGAATCTGGGCAGGTGCAGGGAGGGGCTTGGGTCCTGGCACTGCTGCTGAGCCCTTCCCATGAGCCCCAGGGGTGGGCGTGCTCAGGAATGATGGCAAGGGTCCCCCGTGCAGCATTGGCCACTGTTCTCCGGGTGCCCACTTGGGGTTGGCAGGGCCCCTGCTGCTCTTCCTGTGCCCTGTAAGAAGTCATGTGCAGGCTGCTTTGCCTGATCGACATTAATTGCTGGGATCATCTGTCCACAAACCACATGAGTGGCGATGGGAAGCTTGCATTGCCTGCCTGCTGCAGAGAGATTTGCTTGTACTTTCTGTGTTCCTGGAAAACCTTCTACACTCTTCTTTGAAGAACTGGTGTTCATGGGAGGCTGTGGAGGGAGGATGGAGGGCTAGAGGGAAGTCTCTCTCTGACACACACACACCCCTTTTTATTTGGTATAAGCCCCCCACCAAGTGCTAGTGACATTGCCCTGATAGACAAATTGTAGTTTATGCCGGTGATTCCTGGTCACTTCTGTGTAACTCTTATGTTTGGCTTGAAGTGAGCATAACTGCAGTTCCGGTACAGCTGACCATGAGGGAGGGACTCCTGTGTGCAGGCTCTGGCAGCTATAGATTACCCCTGGAGCCAGAAGGCGGATAAACTCTGGCTGTGGGAAGGAGATAGTGGAGATCAAGATACAATTTTTCACACTCACAAGGCCCAGGATATAGCGCTGTGGCACAAGCGCCTGCCTGGCAAGGGTGAGGTCCTGAGTTTGATTCTCAGTTCCAAACAAAAAAGATCAAATTTTCACATTCTGAAAAATCTTACCCATTCCAAGGCTTTAATTTGTGCCTGCCTGGGGGTTGAGCCCAGGGCCTTTGCACTGAGTTGCTGTCCCTTGCTGCTGGAATTGCCTGGGTAGGACCTGGCCTGTGAGCCTCCTGCCTCAGCATCCCTATGTGCTGGGGTGGCAGGTGGGTGCCCAGTGGGCGTCTGAGGCATTGGTATAGGAGGTGGCTGGAGTGCTGTGAAGCTTGGGTACGGGGAGGGCAGGCTCTGTCTGGTGCAGAGCTGTTGCCCAGCCCAGCCACACACTGAGTGTGCAGGAGTTGGGTGACCTCTGGCCTCCTGCTGGGCTGCAGGGGCGTAGGTGGTGCAGGACACCGTGTGTCCGTCCAGGTGCAGCGCGTCATGCTCCTTTCCTTTGGCCCAGAGAATGGATGCATCTTTTTCCAGACTGGCTGGACCGTGTATGTTCTCTGCAGCGTAAGGAGTTCCTTTGGGTTCCTGGGAAAGTGTGGTTTTGATCTGAGTAGATCTAGAAGTAGCTGGGTTAGGTTCAGAGCCCCCACCGCCGGGCCTTCAGCAGTTTGCCATCATTGCCCGGGGGGTCGTCAGTGGGGAATGCCGAAAGCTGGGGGATTTTACT
>NDGN011204607.1:0-12213 GCA_002564285.1 Tympanoctomys barrerae | reverse complement strand
AGCATAACTAATATCCACTACCCATATTCTCACTTTATCAAAGCAGTACATTTTGTGGACAGGTAAATGTGGACAGTTTCTTTTCTCTCATGAGTGCACTAAATTGGGAAAAATAGTTTGGTCCATGCGCAAGTAGAAGGAAAAATTGTAATACCAGTAAAATATTATGTTCAAATATTGATCTATCAGAAAATTATTCACTGATTCAAATTCACTTTTATACAATACACCTATGAAAATTTCTATAGTATAAAATTTATGAGAACACTTTAAAAAGTGTTCCATCCTTTAAAAACACTTTATTGGATGGTATAAGAAGGGATTCCTGGGAAGAAAAGACTGTTACAGCAAGCCTCTAATTTATAAGTCATGACCTTTGGAACAAATCAGAGATTATAGAAAAATCAAGCTTAAGACTTGAAAATAGTACAGCACAATGTCTGTTGTACTAAATCATCTTTGTCCACTTTTGAAAATGTATCACTATGTTTACACACTTGATGATTTTTAGTCTTACTTTTTTTAACCTAACAATACAATTTCAAGGTAAATTAAAAAATGTGTTATTTTTCTCAGATTTTACGCTGAAAATGTAAAAGAAGGATACATACTGGTCTCATTCCATGAAATAGTCTGTTAGATTAGGGACAGTCCTTGGTCCTCAGCATCAGAAAAGCAGAAAACAAAAATAAAAGCTTATGTCATTTCTTTATCTCAGACAATTTGAAGCAGGCTCACCCCATTTAATCCTAATTTCTTTTTCTGGAGAAGTTAGACTGCAATCAAAATCAATTTAAAATATGTATTTGATTCATGAAAGGACAAGTTATCCTAATACTTAAAATACATTGGAAGGCATTAGGATGACTGAGAAGTAGAGCTGAAATTGAGAGCACTTTGGATGTTAAAAAATATAAGCTTGAACTTTACCCAGTTGCCTATTATAATACCCAAAATATGTCTCATTAGCTTTTCTTTTTCTGAGCTTTCAAATACAATCTATTGTAAAAAGAAGAACGATTTCTGGGCACAGAGACAATTCAAAATGAAGTAGCATTTGAGTGCTTCTTTGTGTGCGAGGGTTGATTTGTTTTTGTAATTTAATGGATTTTCATGTAAAATAGGTTGAATTTTCATATAGAGGGTTGAATGGATTCACAATAAAGAAAGGTCAAGGCACAAATCTTTACAGTGCTTATGTTTTGGATAGACCAATGGTTCTATCCTGGGTGGTGCATGCTATGCTGGCCTTGTGCCACTGCAACTGGGTGTGATGTCACAGCCCTATAATCCCGCCACTGGGGAGGCTGAAAACAGGAAGTCACCATGAGTCTGAGCTGCACAGCAAGACCCTGTACCAATAAATAAATAAATAAATAAATAAATAAATAAATTTTAAAAATCTAGTATTTAACAGAGAAGATATTCTTCTAATTCTCCAACTTGTAGGAGAGGTCAAAATTGAAAGATGCAAAGATATTTCTTTAATAGATAGCACATTCATAAATAAGATACCAATGATAATGATTACAATCTTATAAGTAATGTGAACTAGTCAATGAACTAGTCAAAAGAGGCAATAAGTGATAAGGAGATATAATTGGCAAAGAAGGCTCAACTAAAGAAATGATTTGATCAAGATAAAAATTCTGTGTTTCAAACATTTTCCTTAATTTCATATGTAATAGCTTTTTTAAAGTCTGTAACTTTTCCCCTATTTGTCTTTAATTTAGAATAAACACAAACATTTTCTGGGCTGCTGTCACTCAGCAGCAGACTACCTTGATGAGGTCCTGGACCAGAGAGCCCACACCACAAAACAAACGATAAACAGTACAGAGATGCATAGCAGCTATTTTGACATGGAGCTATTTTTATCTTCAATGAGGTATTTGGGGAGATGAGGTCACTAAAAATCCATGCTAGTATCAATACATTCTTCTGTGGTCTGAAAGATTTTAAAGCAAGCTAAGTAAAATTTGGGACTTCTTTTCATGAAGCTAAGTTTCATTCTATCATCACACAAATTAATTTGTCACTTACGTAGGGTGTGCTAATGTAAATAGCTGCGGTCACATTACCTTCTTTGCTCTCCTGTAAGTTAGCAAAGAGTAAACCATGTTGAATCAGCGGGTACATGCACCCATTCACTTCAAGTCGAACCAAAATGAAATTGCCATTCAATAGAGTACACTTACAAGTGGGAAACCATTTGACCATGTTATATTTTAATTTGCAGAGACAAAAATGACAAGCAATTTATTTACATAAAACTGTACAAAAGCAAATTAAATTATGTAAAGAGTTCATAAATATTTGGACGTGTGTTTAATACATTTCGCCATGTTTAGCATAGTTGCGTGCATAGTGACTCATAATAAACGATGATCAATTGTTCTCTGCTTCACTATCAACGTCCAAGTAGCAGAACAATAGTCAATGATTAACATTACAAACAGATCCTACCACACTGAATGCAAGTGCTTTAAAATGTAGGGAAAGTTGTCTGAAAGCAAACCCTAGGTAGCTGAAAAAGTGATGCCTCCTTCAGATGTTTTCTTTCTAGACTTCTGCCTGGGTCACAATGAACCAGCTTTACTACATTCAGGGTCAGCCTCATTCTGTTTCTCTTATTTTATTTTCCTTGAAGGTCAGATTTATTCGTTGCTGATATCGCTAAATGGCTCGGGTGTTCGGGTTTCTCAGACTGTTTAGGATGTCTGTTTGAGTCTCGGCAGTTCCTTCTTGTCTGAATGCTTTGTCTTACTTGCCTATAAAGCACAGCTTCCCAGGGTGGCCTTTCAGGCAGACAGCCTCAGTTCCATCTTAGTTCCTTCTCCCATAAAAATAATGCCTCTTGTTTTCTGACACTCAGGCAGCAGGCCAGTCAAAACACACATAGAAATGATATTTGGAGACTCTAAAAGATCAACAGATTTTTAGGCTGATGCTATAGACATTGTAATATACATAAATTTATATAATTTATAAATGTGCCCTAATGGATAACGCATGCAAAAGTCCACTTGAAATTCTTCTGTATGGAAAATAACTATAGTTTGTATATTGTACAACTAAAATGGACGAGTAGCCAAAGGAAAAAGAAGATCGAAATCAATAGTTTACCTGGAAAAATGGACTAATTTCACCCCTGATGATATCTCTTTGTGTTACTTTTATAATAAATGCTTTCACCTTCCAGTGAGATTTGGGCAGCCCATATTAATACACTAATTATTTTAAATGAATGAATAGTATTTAAGACTGGTCCATTATCCAAGTGTGTCAGAAGGCAAATTTTTAAATATATTATTTATTCTTTTCAGAAAATAAACATGGATAAATCTATAGGATCAAAAAAGTTGGGAATAGCCCATTTCCCCTCATTGTCTAAACCAAACAACCATTGTTTTATCATAACAACAGGTATAAAAGGCACAGTTGCTTATTTTGCATTCACTCATGTATTTTTTTTGTTTCTTTTTATTGATATTTTTTTCAAAAGCACTCTATATGTGGAGTGGCACCAGATTCAAACTATTCAAACTAAAAGTCATACAAACACAAAATATATTTCTGTGTCATGCCAGCTCATTATATAATAAACATGTTATGATAGCTAATTGTACTAGAATTACTGTGAATACTTACAGTACACTGAATTTTATTCTTTCACGCCCATTTTAGTTCTAAGGAGAGGTTCACGAGTTAAATGACAATGGCATGGCTATTTTGAAGATGGTGCAAACATCATTGGAAAATGTGGATCCAATTAATCCAAAGGTCCAGTATGACCCATATTAGCTTTATAGACAACATAAGGGTTTTAAGAAAGAGTGAAATGATCTATCTAGTGGCTTCAAGTGACTCATGAAAGAAAAAAAAATACACACTAAAAAAAGTTCATGGAACATCTGTGTTATGCAATTATTTCTTTGTAACGTGCAAGAAAAATATGTATACATTTCATAAGTATCTTTAGAAGTATTTGTCTTAATAGGTACTTACAGATTATACAAGGCAAAACTGCTTTAATGCAGTTTCCTAACAAAGTACTAGAATTACATCTTTCCATAGTGTAAATAATAATCAAACATAAGTATGTTCAATTATTGATATTTTAGTCCAACATTTTCATTCAATTACATATCTTTTTTAAAACCTATCTATTATACATAAACTACCATCAAAATGAAAACTCCAATTAAGAAAGAGCATAAGGAATTGATCCCAAAATAGTACCCCACTGAACAGAAAAGTGGTTTTCAAAGATAAGTATTTTGATGACCTATGATGAATTATCAATCTATATTCCAGTATGTTTTACCTTGTAGTCTAAGAAATTCTGCAAAGTATGAAACTACCCAAAGCTACACATGTCTACAGTTCGCTAGAGAGCAATCAAGCTTATTCCTTAACCAGGTAGCAAACATTCTTCAATGAGAACATTTGCTGTCCCCCTATTCTCCCATAGATTGTCACTTGTCTCTGAATGTCCAGCTCAATTTTTAACTTATTGAATCATCTTATATACATCAAGTGGCTCAAAATCTGCGTATCCCATTTCTTCTTGTTGCACTGAAAACACTCCATGTTTTTCAATTTTGAAATGTTCTCTCTCTAAGAAATGTCACTGTCCAGAACTAATTTTAATTCATTCACAGTTTGGATTTGTTTAAGACACACCTTCAAGAATGTTCAAATCCTGGTAGTGACAAAAGTCAATTAGGATATGGTCCTACTTTGATGTTGTCTCAAAATAGTTCTACATTGCCCTGCATTTGCAAGTAATGCAGTCATGCTGTGTGAAAGTGTAACTGAACAGTGAAAATATTATAGTTTTAAGAGTGTAATTTTAAAGACCATCAAGCATAGTTGGGATTATAAAATGATCATAGTGGATTGAACTAATAAGGCCATGTACCAACATATCTTTCTCTATATGACTACCCATAAATATGGCATTTCAAAAATTGCAATCTTCCCTGACATTATTCTGTGAATCTAAGCTTGAACCTCAACCAGCTGCCTAGTATAATACCAAAAATAAGTCTCATTAATTTATTTTTCTGAGTTTTCAAATAAAATGCATTCTATAAAGAAGAATGTTTTCTGGGTGTAGAGACAATATAAAATAAACTAGCATTTGAGTATCTCTTTGTGTACATGGGCTTAGCTATTTTTGTAGTATCATGGATTTTCATGTCAAGACCAAATCAACCTCATGAGTTCCCTGATCTGCCATATGATCTTTGGCCTCATAATGACACAATTGTTCAAGTTAGTTGATAAGTGTGGTCCTGTTTTGAAAAAACTATATATATAATTGTACAAGTAATAATTAGCATAATTGAAATATGTTACCAAAATTGTGTGAAAATATTCAGTGGATGTATGGAATTAGAGTTGATGCTCTTGACCTGAAATAACAACATAGGCCAGCTTGGGACTTCAATCCCCCACTGAGTATTGTTTTGCCCTATGTCTTGATGAGAATATTAAAGCTGTGATCTTTCCAAAATGCTTTTTAATTGCTCCCCTTCATGGAACTTCAGAGGGAAGCTAGTCATTTCAAAGGATTGCCCGTGATAGTGATAAGCCATACTTTGATGGTATGTCTGAAATATAATTTACCTGTCCTGATTTCAGAAATCAGCCAGAAGACATGTGAACAAAATCAAAGCGACTAAAATCATGCGTCTTTAGGGATCATGAGAGTATGTTGTGTTCTGCTATTCAGGCTTGTTACCAGGAAAGAAACTTGCAACCATCTTTTTTTTTTTCCTTGAGGGTGGGTAGGGAAGAAAGAGCGGGTGCTGGGGGTCAGTGAGGAGGGTCACACATGCAATCACAGGGATGGATTCTACATTGTACATAGCAATCAGACTGACAGTATCACTAGAGGCCTGATCTGGAGGCAGAAGTGGCAGGCAAAGCTTTGTCTCTTTGGTAGCCCCCTCTTTGTGATTAAATAGTTTTTCTGTATAAGGTTTTTATTCCCCTTATTCTCCTTCTCATACATGAAAAGAACTTTGCTGTTGCTCCTTGATAGCCTACAGGTAAACTTCTCTTCTAGTGAGAGTATTGACAGGAGATGGCTTATATTCCCCCGTTTTTGTCAGGGGAATATCCTCATGGTTGGCTTCCTCACTTTTGCTGAAACTAGCTGCACTGAAGGTCTCATAGGATGAGGTCAACTTTTTGTTCAGGAGGTTTCGGTTGCGGTCACCCATGATGGCGGCCTCACCATTGGCCAGCTTTTCTTGGCTTCCTCGTTCATCAACAGGCATGAAAGTGGAGAGTTTGGGCTGGCTCTTCTTCCTCTCAGGAGAAGTGCGGACGGGCATCCAACAGGAGTCTGAGTGGCCGTACTCGTCACACTCACGCGTGCACTTCCCGGTCAATGCTACATCTGGAAGAGGCCTTGAATCTGAAAGCAAGGAGAAACAGGTCATTCCTCAATAGGATGCCCTCATACCCAAGACTCATCCTTCCAGAGAACAAATTTTACTGCAGGTATATTAAAGATAAGGTTTTGCAGAAATAATATTACAGAAAGAGGAACTGACAGAATAATCAAGTTCAATGTGTAGAACAAGTAGACATACATGCGCTTCTTGCAGGACAGGGCATGCAGATATTCTCAAAAAGTGATTTATATTTCCATAGCTATAAGTTTTTTCTAGAGCCACAATAAAATTATTAAAAATAAACAGAAAGGGGCTGGGGAGATAATTCCGCAGTCTAAGTGCCTGTCTGGCAAGCACAAGGACTGGGATTCGATCCCCGGTGCTGCATGCTGCATGACCCCTGATCCTCGGGGGTGCCAAGCCAGCTGCCCAACCCCCAGTGTGGTGGCACATGCCTGTAATCCCAGCGCTGGGGAGGTTGAGATAGGAGGATCACTATGAGACTGGGTTACATAGCAAGACCCTGTACCGTATAAATAGATAAAAGATTTAAAAAAAACAGAAACCTTATGTATCTACAAATTATTCCACAAATGTTGTGCATGTGTCATCTGGATTTCTTTTTGCTTATGCATTAGTCCTAGAACTCAATTATGCAAAACCTTATGTTTAACATGTGTTCTAAGACTTTAGGATGAGTGAGAAGTAGAATGCAACTGACAACACATCTTATGTTAAAAAGTGTGTCCCATTAGCAATATTGCCACCTGCCCCACCTGAGGCCATACCCTCCCTTCCTCACTGTGTCAAGGGTCATAACGTGCTGTGCAATAATTTCCTAAGTGATATATAGAGGTACATTTGCCAATGTATTTTCTGGTTGAATAAAAATAGTATCTGGATTGTAAGGCATTGGGTAAATACAATGAGTTCTTGGTATTGTATAAAAGAGCATGTATTTCCAATTAATGTTGCCTAATGGAGTGGGCAGTGTACCTCATTTCTAAAAAGCTAAGTGGTTTCTAGGAAGTTATTGTGGATTAAAATTAAAGCAAAGAGACAAGAGGTGCTTGTGTGAATAAATCAGGATATGAGTCTGTTTGGGAGAATGGTTATACATTTTCTTCCCATTAAAAAATATTTTCAAGAACATTTTGGTTTAAAAGAAGTAGAAAAAAATAGATGCATTACTAAAGCAGACTCTAAGAGAATAATCCATAATGTTTTATTTAATGTATTTTATAGTGTTTCATAGTGTTACATAAAAGAAATAACGTGGCTGCACTCCAGTATGCGGACATGCACACTGGAGCAAGTTCCTCTGCAAATGTATTTGCATTAATGGTTCCAGCATGCCGAATGCTGGGTAGTTTTGGTTTAAAATAGAAGTGAGGGCTCCACAAGTTATTCCCAATTTATTTGTACCCTTGATATGTTGCCTCTGTATCCCTGTCTGTATCTTTGTATTTGTGTAGCATATCTAACAAGTTTCATTCTTTCAGATATCCTATCTCAAGGCTCTCCAATAATACCTGCCATTTTTTTTTTCCTTTGATGATGTTAAACTAAATTTCCTTGTCCACTGATTTTTGACCAGCAGTTGGGGATTTTTATGACATCTTCTGAGGGCACCTAAGAAAATGCCAATAGTATTCACAGGAGACCTGGAATTTCTTTATGCTTTTGTGAAGGTGAAATACAAAAATGTTTATTTATTGGAGTCATACATGCTGCTGTTTGACTTCTAAATGAATAGATCCCTTTTAATTTTATCATCAATAGAAAAAGGTTTCTTATTTTTTGAATCCTAAATTCCTTTGGCTGCATGTCTCAGATACATATTTCAGAGGAACAAAAATCATACTATTGACAGATTTTGTGAATGGTCTTTGATATCTAGTTGGTTTAAATGAGCAAAGTGCAGGTTCTTTGGCAATGCTTCCTATCTTGGGCCACTTCATTTGAAGTGGACTTAAATTATTTGAATAGGAAAACACCTTGTAAAAATGGAAAGCGTAGATTCTGTATACTTTTTATTCTAAGATCCCCTTTTTGCTTTTCCTCCTCAACAAATTCAGACTTCTTTTATGATACATGAAAATAATCAGGAGCTTAGCTACTGAAATAAGAAAACCATTCATGAATATGGCTGTCATTCTCTGCAAAGATGTCGCAGAATTGTCTCCCCCCATTTCTCTAAATTTATTTGCATCTCACAATGTCAGTTTGCTTACAGAACGGCTTTCACAGGTAGCCGCTTTTCAGGGATTAATCTGTGTTTCCAGTTTGAAATTCACTGCACTTGTTTTCCATTTGTTTGGATTTAAAGCTCTACTGATGCTCTAAAACCCCTTCCTACATTTTCTTCAACTTATGTATATGAAACATCTCTATAGCCTTTTAGAGCTTACAATAACAGCTAGCTGTGGCACATGTGCCATAGGTTCGCCACTAGGGCTTTAGAGTGATTCCATTTCCAATCAACTATAATGGAGCTGCTTGTCAATCCTTTCCCTTTGTCTTAACAGTCTAGAGCACTGCCTGCCAAATTTAATTTCCTCTTATTGTTTTTAGAAAGGCATCTTGTCTTCTGCGCCATGATCCACGTGTGAGCTGCCACATCTCTATCGAAGAAGCATGACTTTTAATAAGGATCTCCTGCCATTTCTAAAGTCACTCACTTGATTGGGGACCACAGTGAAAGTTGACAAGCCTAATTGGCTGAGACATGTTGCAATGTTTGTTATCAAATTTAGAAAATAATCAGGAAAGGCTACAAGAGAATCATCAAGAGCAATCAAAACTTCCACTCTCAATGACTAAAATGAATCTTCAAAAGAAATGCTAGTGATTAACAAATGCAATTCATAGTATGATGCAATTTAAGGTGGAAATGTGGGAAGGTGGAAATGGAATTGTATTTTTGGGTTTTATATAATTTCTTATTTGAATTATGCACACATGCAATATACCTTTTTAAAACATTAAAGTTATGTAGTCTTTGAGAATTATCAAGTACAATTCTTTATTCCTTCCATGAAGGCATACTTTAAAATGTCCTAATTTGTATGTGAGAGGGATTATGGAGCAAGAACTTCTGTAACGAGTAACTCTTCTTACACTTTTATTGCAGAATGTGCTGCTATAATCTAAGAAAATTAGACATAATTTCTTTAATTTTAATCAAAATCTAGACAAGCATGAAGTTAATCACCAATGTCAGTATTTGCAATAGAGTTAATGAATAAAAACATACAATGTTCTGTATGGAAATATAATAGTATTCCTTATAAGCATTTCTACAATAAAGTCAGTTCTTTAGGATTTTTTGACTAACAGTTCTGTATCCTAGAAACTCCTTTTTTAGGCTACAGTTGATTCTTCTTTCAAATGTTCACTCATGTCAGGTGTGGTGCTACACACCTGCAATCCAAATATGGAGGTGTCTTGAGATAAGAGGACTGCTGTGAGTTCAAAGCCAGCCTGGGTTAAATAGTGAGTTCAAGACCTGCCTGAACTATATAACAACAACCTATCTCAAGACAGAAAGCAAGCAAGCAAGAAAGAAGGATTCAATTGTAAGCCATCATAACAGCAAATAATCCTAGAATAATTTCTAATCTATGAAATACCTTTCCACACTTTATTGCTTTTACTTAGCACCTCAGCTGAGTAGCAAGAGAGAAAGAAACACAAGGGCTCAAACTTATGGGAGAGCTAAGGTGAAATGATAACTGATTTAATTTTCATTTTAGTATTTTCCCATTATACTATGTCACCCATTTCTAAATGTACCAGCTGAGTGATTTAGAAGTTAATTACTGCTACACATACTCTCCAGAAAAAGCTAAAGTCCCCAAAGGAAAGGAAAACAAAACCAACAAGCAGCATGAAAAACAGATGTCACAGCAGCACGAATTTTACTAGTGAATGAAAAGAAAGGTACAAACTCAAAAGTAAAAATCTCCTAAAATCAGGGGAAATCATATCTGAATCAAAGAAGATGAGTTCTCTCTCCAAAAGAATTCATCCTTCCTAGCAGGGGAGACGGCGAGGAGATGCTGCTACGACTGTGACCTCGATGAGAACTGACATTTAATACATATGTACAATCGTTAGAGATAACAAGGCAAGGCCAGATTTAGAGAGGCATTTTTTTCTGTTTCCAGAAGCTGCCCTGCACTGTTCAGAGATGATGAGAGGCACCATCATTACAGCAGAGCACAGCAAACTCATTAAGACTCTTGAAGACAGCGCTGCACAAGAAGGATTTGGAGTCTGCTGAGTTGCGCATTTCACTGGAATTGTCCTTGACTTGGAGCTGAAGACAGGTGGATCTTTTCAGTTGCTAAAAGATGGGCTTTGCTTAGCTTTAACATAAAACATGTGGTTTTTCTTTTTAAAAACTCATATACTTAATGCTGTACACATCAATTGTTTTGTTCTTTAATTTACAGATTATTTACCATGGGCTATAAGATTTATTATTTAATATGTAAACATGAGATACATGGTGACATTATGAGATTTGTGGGACATAATTCACTGTGTGAACTTCTCAGATGTCCACAGCATTTCTCCAACTTGTTCTTCCTAAAGAAGTACAAGCACAGTTTTAATAATTCTTGACAAAATTCTGCAAATAAAAATTTGCACTATTTTCTTCTTGAGAAAGATTTAAAAGTACACTAAGTTCCTTCTAATGTAAATAGTTGTTTTACATTTTATCTTCTTTTCCATCCACATATATAAAGGTGTTTTCTTTTCCTAGCAACACCTTAAATTTTTGTCAAATTTGCTAAACCCTAAAAAGATATTACAAAAGATGAGTAAGAAAAATGAAACACAAATAACATTTCAACAGATATTTTATACTACTTTTATTTCAGTACTCTAAATATTTATACTGTATCTGTTTGTCTCAAATGATTTATGCAAGTATTTTACTTTAACATAGTTATCAGAATTGGTTATTTTCACCTGATATGGAAGAACTTAGAAAACATTCAATAAACATCAGTTAGCTAAAAGATTTTGGTTTGAAAATTATTATTGCAATCAATAAAATCGACAACTGAAAGGATAAGAGTTGAACGCTACTTGCTGCTTTGGATTGCCATTGTTGAACATAACTAGAAGATCCCTACCTTTTGCCAGTTTGAAAATTTGGCAAGACCAGGTAGGCCAACAGCAGATCGCTGTGGAGTGGGAAGTCCTGCTACTGCGAGCAGTTGACCTGCAAAACGTAGAAGCTCTTTTTGGAAGACAATAAAATGAATAGCTCTGTGAGTGCCACACAGATACAAAAAGCAGGCTGAGATCCTTAAAGACTGTTGAAAATGGTTACAGAAAGAGAAATGATCACAGGAAGTGAAATGATTGCTCTTGGCCTGCTTGAGTTAGAGGAGACTATATAGATCTTGTCTGTACGCATACCTCACTGAAGGGTCATTTACATCAATTTTTTTTTTTTTTTGGTGGAACCGAGGATTGAATTCAGGCCCTTGTGCTTGTCAGGCTGCATCACTTTCTTTAAAGAGGAAAAGACTTTCAGAAGGGGGGAACTTAGAGTCACAACACTGTCAGGTTCTAGGCTTAGCCATCTGTGAGCTGTGTGACCTTGCATATGGTTTCTCTGACCTTCAAATTCCTCTTATGGGTGACAGTCATATGAACTCTTACATTTACTGTAGCATAAAAGAGTTAATATATGTGCTGCACACAGTATGATCTTTACTACAGTGTAAGCGTCCACTAAAATGTACACTATAGCCCTTGAATAGGCTTAAGGGTCTCTCTCTCT